>PVJA010001898.1:0-116344 GCA_004027025.1 Myocastor coypus
TATCATTTTGTATGGAAGCTACCTCTGCACTTTGGTGATGTTATGCTGTGTCTATGGGCGTTTGGTCTGGAGACTCCAAGGTGGTTCTTCTACAGAGGTTCCTGACTCTTGTGTTGGGGCTCTGGCTGCTAGCTTTTGTGAATCCTGGGGGATGTGGTCTGTAGGTGGAGGTGGAGCTTTGGGATTGAGTAGTCCTGGTAGGTTCGTGTACCAGAACGGTTGCCAAACGGGCTATTTGATGGGTTCAGTGCTGGAGCACGGGCTGGAGGGGTTCAAAAAAAAAAAAAAGGGGGGGGGCGGGGAAAGGGAAGGCAGGCCAAGTATCCTGACCCAGCCGGTGCGCGGGCTCAGCTCCCAGCGGTGGGGTTTGGGCTTGGCTGGAACAGGAAGTTAGTCGCGGGAACGTAGAGGCGGAGCAGAGGGGCACAGGGGCTTACCCGTGGCGGGTGCGCAGGATCAGCTCCCAGCGGTGCCCCATAGTTGTTTAATAGCTGCTTGCAACTTACTGTCTGTGCTTGATTATGTGTCTGTCTTAGTTGCTGATTGCTGGGACACAGTACTCAACAGCCACAACTTAAAAGAGGGGAAGTTTCTTTTGGATCACGGTGTGTTGGTGTCTTGATATGTAATTTGCTGGCTCCAGTGCAAGGCAGAATGAAGGAGAAAAAGCAGAAAGCTGGAAGAGGCACAGGGAATGGAGTCAGAGCTTTCCAGGCCTTGCCAGCAGTGAGCAGCCTGCGCCACGCTTGTCAGGGACCCGTCAGATTAACCCGTCCTCTCCATAGTCATCCACTGATGAACACACAACCAAGTGATGGGGACATCGAGGCATAAACAATGCCAAAGACATTTGGAAGTCAGTATTGCGCTTTCCATCTCCCCATAATACGTTTATTTACTGTGATACGCAGTTAGTGGATCACAATCAAATAAGGTAAAACCAAGCTTTTCTTCAACAGGCTGAGTTTGTAAGAGACCAATGTCAGAAGTTGATGTGTGCTACTATATGCTAACTTTGTTCTTTGCTGTTGAAGCTTATGAATTTGTGTGTGTGTGTGTGTGTGTGTGTGTTTATGTGTGTTTGTATCTATATGGTGGTATCTAGAGTAAATTGCATTATTTATTTAATAATATATTATGTGGGACATTTTAGGATATGGAAAATAGGAAATATGATTTCAATTATGTTGAATATATAAGAAAATTTATTATCTTCAATAATATGCAGTACTCAGGTTGACAATGACATTTGAATCTTGGTTATTATACTTTTGGGTTCTTTGGGTTCTATCGTTGCATTTATCCAGAATCTTCATATTCATACACAACCAACTCCTATGTCCTTCATGTGTCATACATATACAGAGTTACTGCTTTCTAGAAAATAACTACCTCCTCTACACATAATTTTTTGTTGTTGTTGTTTTGTTTTTGTTTTTACAAAACTGAGGATGAAACTCAGGCCCTTGTGCTTGCCAGGCAAGCACTTATTCTATTGAGCTATCTCTCCAGCCCCTCAGCATGTCATTTGTAAGAGCACAGGAGCCTTTCAAAGAAGGTCTTTAACAGACCTTGCTCATTTCTTCCTTGGCTGCAAGTGATCCACTGGGAAAATTAGACTAAATAAATCTTGAGCAAACTCACTGGACAAATTTGAGGAAATTATAAAGAATTATTAAGCTCACTCAAAAGGAATGTATAGTTCCTGAAAATAAAATTTGCCTTTAAAAGAAAACATATTGTTAGCAAGGTATGATAAGTGATAATAATTCCCATAGTAACTAATATTTGTTGAATCAGTGCACTGTTTACAACAGTGTACACAATGGTTAGGTTCAATCTTACACTCAGTAAAAATACCAGGTAGACAGCAGCTACATATTCTTAAGCTCACTCAAATAGATAGATATGTCCAATTCCGAGCAGAGCAGAAAGTTAAAACAAAGCTCTCTATCCACCAGGCCATTCCAGTTTCTGGTGTTTCCCAGTGAGGACCTTGAAAGAGTCCCAGTTTTGAAAACTTAGGCATTCATACAGTGATGTATTTCACGAGTTCAATGAACTGTTTGTTAGGGCAACAAGGTCATGTCTTTTATCATGTACCAAGCTTATCTAAACACAGTACTTGTTGATTATAAACTTTCTTCAAATCTCTCCCAGTTTTACCATTAATGATCTGTTTAAAGATCATTCAAAGTTTAGATTTCTTTGTCAATTAAACTGAGAGAAAACTAACAACTGGGCATTGTGTGGCTGATTCAATCAATGTACAGCATGAGCTTGGGAGATTTAACAATGATTCATGTATTCTCCTTAAAGACAAATACTACCATCAACGCATGGCTGTTCTGTGCCTGTAGATGATATGTTTATGAGTTCCTCAATGCATGTGGTGCTCAGTTACTGGTCAAACTATAGGTCTAACGATAAGAGGACATCATCTTTATGTGTGATGGTTCCAGTTTTAATGGTGAAACTCCTGTGACTTCATACTATCAGAGATGTTCAAGCTAAAGTCCCCATCAAGTCCAACTGCATGAGTTGTTCCATTCTTTCCTTTCCAAGGCCCTTCATACCTTCTCCACTTAGCAGTTAAGATCGCTCTTCCACACTATTGTCTTCTTTTTCTTTCCAAAACTCTACCAATTTCAGGTTTTGTGAAAGTCAGTTTTGGCTCTATACTGACACTTGGTTGTATAGTTGTTTAGTATGTGGGGAACAGTGCTTATTTATATCCCAAGAGGAGTAAAGAGACCTGATGCAATATTTTTAAAATCTTTACTCAGCACAGTTCTGGCCAGAGATTGGCTATCTCAGGTACTTTTCGCTCATTGCTGGGATAAAGTACCTGACACCCAAAGTTAAGGAAGTATAGGCAGGGCATGGTGGTGCATGGTGTTGTAGAGCAGTTGCAAAGAGCAAAGAGAGTGATAGCAGTTGTGGCAGCTAGCTAGCCCCCTCCCCTGAGTACATCGCAATGCACAGTACTAGACCCAGGGCACTCATATCTATTAGCCCAGCACTGGATCAAGAGTCAATTCTAAAATTCCAGAAACTGCCACAAGACTGTATGAAGCTTTGGGGGGACAAATAAACACAGAACATAACACAGGCTCAATATAGATGCTGTACTGCAATGTTTTCTTGTATATGTTACTTTACCTTGTACTTCAGGTTTCCACATGGGTCTAGAAACATATTCTTAAATAGTAACATATGGTAGAATGGATGGGGGAAAGTGTGTTATGTCTAGGTTGGATATATACTATATTGTCAAGGTAAATGCTCTAGAAGAACAGAAAAAGATTAAATATTTACCAAGGTTATTGACTGATCTATTGATTTATTGATTGATTGATTGATTGATTGAAGAACTAGGGACTGAACTCAGGCCCTGTGCTTGCCAGGTAAGTGCTTATTTTACTGATCTATCTTCCCAGACCTTCAAGCATCTTTGGTAGAACAAAATTTGCCAACTAGTTTAAGTCTGTTTTAGTTTTAACTTACTGGTAGACACTATCTGTATTTAATTGGGGAACAAATATTCTTAAAAATACTTGGTCATGAATACTTAACAAAACATTCACTCCATTTCATATAACTTAGACATCACAAGACATAAGTAAATAACATAAATATCAGGTACTAGAGACACTGATGACACAAATAATTCAACATATTGACCCGCCTGCACCTCCGCTTTTCTGTGGTTCTGTGGCCTCAGGCTGCTTACAACAATTAGATTTTACCTTAATATTCTAATGGTGAATAAGGAAATTGGGATCTAAATAATTAAGTTGTGAGAAGTAAAAAACTTGAGCAATCTATTAATGCAATATGAACATCCCTTGATTATGTTTATAGAGTCAATTTGCTTGTTTAAAATGGTGAATTAGAATTGAAGGCGGAATTGAAATGTAGAAGAAAATGTAATAATAATCGGATGCCATATATATTTATTTTGCTGTTTCAAAGGTCTCTCAGGCATGCTATGGAGAGAAGAGCACATCTGATGATGAGGATCAGAGCTGCCTCTTAACTGATAGACTGACTGCTAGCAGTTGCCTGTTCTTAATACTCTTATAACCTTCAAGAATGGAAAGTATTCTATTACATTTCAGGTATATGTGTATATATATATATATATATATATATATATATATATATGATATAATATATATATAATATTATATATATAATTGATATAATTGCCAACATTATTATAAAATTGTGACTGGTGTTTAGTATCATGAAAATAGTACCGTGAAATTCAGTTGATCCTTAGTATCTGTATAGAGCAGAGGTAGTTTTAGGACACTCTGAAAATACTGAAGGAGAAATCTCCCAGTCTCTTATATACATTTTTGTAATTGTATTTATACCATACATATCCAGTCTTATTCTTTAAATGTTGCTTTCTTTTTTTTTTCTGTATTTGGTTGTTGCAATGTCTCACTAAACAGTTCAGACTCATGCTGATCCTTCTGCTTTCAGCCTCCCACCCCAGTGCTGGGATTATAGGTGCACACCACCACACCTGGACTCTGTCTGGCTCAGCCCCATCTGGAGCTGAGGCGGGCTTGCCATCTGGTGCAGCACAACAAGCTGTGGTCCCTGAGATTGCCTAAGCTTTCCTAAGCAGGCACTTCAGTCTGCTGAGCTATCTTACTGGCCCTACCTAGTTCACCAGCCCCTCTTTGAATATTTCTTGATCACTAATATTTTTTTTTTCTGAGATAGGATTTTGCACTGTAGACCAAACTGGTCTTTAAAGTGCTCTTGCTGTAGCTTCTCAAGAGTTGTAATTATGGACATGTAGCACCCAGCTTCGTAATTAGCAATACAATATAAATGGTGTGCAAATAGCTTTTATGCTACACCATTTTAGGAATAATGACAAAAATAAGTCTGTTCATGTCCAGTAGAGAAGCATTTCATTAAGAACAATTTCAGCTTGTGCCTGTTGAATTCCCTAACACATAATTCACGGATGCAGAGGCCTGATGGTATATGCACTGCAAGCATCTATACAGTCTTTCTTGTATTCCTACATGATGGCCATATCAGTAAAACCCTAGAAGGAGTTTCACAGTCAATGTCATTTTATTTTGCAGCCTTTTAAAGGGAAATCACATGAGTGTGTACTATGTTGTTTAGCAGACCACTTCATGAGACATTGTCTAGCTTCCTGTCAAGGGTGTGGAAAAAACCAAACCCCAGAGCCTTCCGTAGAATAGCTCTTAGATATAGACTTAAGCACTGAAGCATGAGCATGAAGAACACAGGTGTGGAAGCGACAAGTTTAAACATGTGGAAGGGCATGGATCCGAGGTCATCTGGAGCTTACAAGAAAAGAGAACTGAAGTGAGAAAGGGAAGCAACCGAGGCAGGGGCCTTGAGGACTGGGGGAGCAGAACCTGCTCTCTGAAGGCAAGTCAGACTGGCTTTACCTGACAGATACACACACAAGCACAACGGCACTGCCTGACTATGACAAGGTGAAGGGAGGCTCAGAAAAGGGAAAAAAACAAAAACAAAGACAAGTAAAACTCAAGTGAATAAAGTGTACAAACGTTTTCTGCATTTCTTAAAAGTTTGAATTAGGATTCTTCAAAATCATATATATTTTATTTTTTTTTCTCAGCTTTACCTTAATAGATGGTGGGTTATTAAGTACTCCTTCCCCAGCCAGGAACCCTTCACAGTTACTATACATTTTCACCTTGTGAACTGCAATTAAGCCTGTGTTTCTATTTCCCAATCTATCTCGTTAGTGCAGATTTGAAAAATAATGAGAAGCTTCGCATTTTCATATGGAGATTTAATAAACTTATCTTTTCTGATGTACAGATTAGAAATTGTGAGCAGAAAGAACATGATATGCAGAATAAGAAGTGAATTTGAGTGTATCTTTGTCATTTTATAGTTTACCTGTAGCTTCGTATCTATAAAAATCATAGATTACACCAGTAGACATCAGCGGTATGATAATCCAAGCAATCCTAAACCTATCACTTTTTTTAGTAAAATTCTGTATCATTTCTACTTTTTTATCTTTTTAAATTCTATTTAAAAGTTAAAAAAAAATAGGGCCAGCGAGATAGCTCAGAGATCTAAGGCACCTGCTTAGGCAAGCTTAGGCAACCACAGGGATCACGGTTTGATCCCTAACACCACATGCTACATGAGCCCCACCCTCAGGGCCCACTGAGCTAGCCATAATAAATAAATAAATAAGTAAATAAATAAATAAGTAAAAAATAATTATAGGTTAACTACTACTTCAAATTATGAGAATGAAATGAAATAAAGCATACAAAAGTTCCTATAATATTGGATATTCAGAAACACACACACACACACACACAATGGTAGCATCTATTATTTATTTACCATGTTCAGTTACAGGATTTGGAGAGTTTTCTGGAAAATATTTTCCCCAAAGCTTTCTTCCACCTGATGAGATGCTAATCTTCAGTTCTCATAGTGTGAAATTGCATTATTTCATAATTTGATAATCTTCATGTAGACCTACATCCAAAGGACATCATGTAGCCCTACACTCTAAAACAAAGGAGGCTTTAGCCATAGTCCTCCAGCACTCTCTCTTCATTTCCTGTCTTCCCCCCTAGTTAAAATCTAAACCTCCAAGTCAATTTCACTAAATCACTACTTACATTGAATGCCTCTGCTTAAAACCTATTAGTTGCTCGTTTTCTATGAAATAAGGTTCCAATAAAAATATTCCTCCTAGGAAACCATCTTTGGATACTTTGCTCATGCGGCACTTCGTTCCACTATGACTTGATATTTGTGCAGCCATTGTCAGACTGTCACACTTCCTCTCTGTAGGGCCAATTCTTTCCCATATATTCTTCATGGACATAGGAAAGTAGAAATCATGCATTTGCCTTATATATCTTGCTTAATGCATACTACATTATCCTTCAAGTAAAAATCTCTCAGGCCAGGTGAGTGGCTGAGGGGCAGGACAATTGTGCAACATGCACTGGGCCCTAGACTTTATATCCAGCATTGAAAAACTTTATAATTGTCTTGGTTTATATTAATGTTAATGTTAATTCCATGCAAAACTGAAATTGTGCATAAGCCTGGCACTTGACTCAGGTGCTTATCTAATCCGATGATGTTGAAAAATGAGTTAAAGTAAGATAATAATAAACACATACTTCATTCTCACCTCTACCATAGGTACCTAAGTTCATTAAATATTTTTCAGAGAAAATGATAGACACACACGTGGACATGCTCTCTCTCTTTCTCTCTCTCTTTCTCTCTCTCTCTCTCTCTCTCCCCCTCTCTCTCTACACACACACACACACACACACACACACACACACACACACACACACACACCAAGGGACAGATGAAAGCAGAGGCTGCACTTTAATAAAGGTTCCTGCTGCCCTGGCCTTATCATCTGAAAGATGAAGGCGTGCCATTTCGACTAATAAGTTTTTCTTCTTTAATTTAATGTCATTATTACCAGCTTATACTCTAAGAATTTCACATTTTCAGTAAAATGAAGGAAACAGGTACCCAATGATCTCAAACTCACATGCATTTATGCCTAAAATCTTCAACCCCTGAATCAGTGAAATGGTCTGAGTATGCAACCTGAAAAGGTCACATTGGCCAAGAATATAATTGGACCCAACATCACACTGTAATTAAAGCTACAGAAATTTCGAACATGCCACCTCTCTGTCTCTCAAACGCTGAGGGAAACAGGAGTTTCACAGACCATAGGAAAATGCACAGATTAATTACACAGTGATGTTATATTATCCTGCCAGGATGGTCCCTCTGAAATGTCAGAAGGATTAGAAGTGCCACATCTTCCTTCCAGACGCTAATCTTAAAGGGTCCTAGGATGAAAACACAGCAATTACGTTCATAGACTGTGTCAATTTTACAATAGAAAAAAGAGTGTTCCCAACAGCAAATAATTATAGCACGGCTTAATGATTGATTTAACATAGAAAACCCATCTAATTCCTTTTGTCATTACAATCTACAGTACTAACAATCTAACAATGCTGCCTTTGTGAATAGACATTACATTAGCATTAAGAATAATGTTAATACAACAAGCAGTTTAACTTGTTATATTTTGAGTTGGCAATGCTCCCCCATACAGTTATTAGTGAAGAACACCTTCTGAGTGAGATCGACCAGCTGAGAATTTGCTTTTCAGCATCTGTACAAATGTAAAAGAGCATTGTAATCCAAAGTAGTCCCCTGCATGTTTCATCCAGCAGGAAAGAATAGGTTTTCTGCTTTCCTCAGACATAATTCCAACAGCTGAAAAATGTAAGCTCCAGTAAACCGATTCGTGATGATTCTAAATGGATCCCTATGTGAATGATATGTAAATACGAGCCTTGAAAAGATCACCTATGTAAATCTAGCTAGTTTACAAGTCAACCAGCAAGTGACAGTGGAAAAGGAAAGCAAAATAAACACGAGGGCTCTGCGGCCCTCTGTTGCCAACTGCCATGATGATAAATAAATAAATAAATAAATAAATAAATAAAATAAAACACTATATTCTAGAACTCATAGGATAAAATCAGGGAAAGTCAGTCTGCTCAAGACATATGGCAAGTTTTCTTCCACCGCAATATTTCACAGGACACTATATAAGGGAGTAAAGATTTCCTATTACCACTAGTGCTATTATGACCTCAGCGATTAGTATCAAGTACAGTTCAACTCCATAGCTATCCGGTTCAATTAGTCTCATTTATCCACTCCATACACTACAACAGAAGCAGTGCACCTGCCCTAACATAAACGGTTGTGGTGGTTGGAGCCAGATTCAGAGGACTCTACCCTCAAAGTCATATTTACTGATGGGGGGGCTTTGGATAGATGGATGATTGTGGAAATCTCATTGTGTGAGTGGTCCCCTGATAAGATTAGAGCTAATATGAAAGCTGGTTGGAGAAGCTGGGCCATTGGGGTGTGGCCTAGAAGGCAGTATCTCCCTCCATCCTCCCTTGTTTGCTCTCTGCTTCTTGCTGCCTTACCAAGAACTATTTCTCCTTTTCGATGTCACCCTACCTTGGAGCCAGATTCCTATAGACTAAAAACCTACTAACTGTCAGCCAACATAGTTTATATGAATATGAATTTTTGTCTCTATAAGCAATAACTGCAAAATGTTGCAATATGAATTTACATGTTCTACCTTTGCTTGGCTCCTGATCTGAAGCAGTTAACAAAAAGATCAGTATGCATCTAAGATGCTCAAGTGGCCAGACTATTTAAATTAAATCTAGTCTTGTCTATGTATCTCTTCTGGCAAGTGAAATAATCCCTTTGTACATCATTTACTCATGTGTAAAGACAGGATAAAAATTAAGCCCTTTTCTTCAAAAGCTCTGTGAATTAATTCATAGAAAGACTTTAGACTAGTAACCAGAACAATTGGTATGTGTTAGCTGTTATTTCTATCACCTTTACTTGGTCCAATCTTGTAATGCTCCTGTATACAATAATCTCTTTATTCTAACTCTAGGAAGAATCTTCTGGGTTTCAGCAAATCAATTATGTGTACTTACTTTTAGAATAAATAGATGTTTCAGTTCATGTGTTCATTTCATTAAGTTCGGTTTTACAAAAACATATAATTGAGGATTCTGTTCCCATGTTGGCCTTTAGTTAAAATAGTTTCTGAATATCTGTACTTGAGCATCTGATATTCTCTATGTGTATAAAGAGTTTGGATGTTTTGCATGGAAACACTGAATACGAGCTTGTCAAGTAAATTCTCACTGAAATAGCATGAATTATATCCCAAGCAAATATTTCATGGCTGTTCTCAAATTATGAAGTCACTTTTCATGTTGTTAACATTAATATCTTTGTGTGACCAATGATGGTAAAAAACACTGTTCTTTATTGGAGGGACTTGTGGTAGCTTAGAGAAGACCCAGTGATGGGATAAGCAAATCAAAGTTCTCTATTCTACTTAGATTTCATCTTCTTGTACTTTTACTCCAATTTTTGTTTATTTTCTCACTTTTTGTCTTGTCGTCTCTTTTCCTCTTCCAGCTGCACATTTGTAAAAGGCTCCATAATGTCCTCCAAAGAAAACTGCATCTTTTCACACAAAACAGGAAAAAGGTAGTGCTTGATTATCTTCTTGTTTCTTTTAAAGTTGGCTGTAAGTTTTGACAAATTTTAATATGGAAGACACTGCATACACTTGAAATTACTACTTATTAGGGTAGAATATGTGTTACAATTTCAGTTCAGTCTCTATTTCAGAAAATAATGGTCTGTTTTAATTTATTCAAGATATAAATAATGTATTTTCTCAGAAGATACCATATTTGATAAAACATAATAATCTTTGTTTTTGGCTTTTTCTTTGAGACAGGGTCTCACTATACAGTTGAGGCTGGCCTTGAACTCACTTTTGTAGCCCAGGCTGGTCTCAAACTCGCATTGATCCTCCTGCCTCAGCCTCCTGAGTGCTGGGATTACAGGCGTGCGCCACCACGCCAGGCTATCATAATAATCTATTTTTAAAATTATTATTATTATTATTATTATTATTATTATTATTATTATTGTTATTATTATTTATGTTTCAGTACCAGAGGCCATTGAACTCAGGACCTTGCACTTTCCAGGAAAGTGCTTATTCTACTGAGCTATCTCCCTGGTGTTAATTTTATTAATTTTCATGAGAAAGAAATAACAATGAAGACCAACAAAGTGGTACAGCAGTCTAAAGTTCCTGCTTAGGAAAGCTTAGGCAACAGCAGGGACTGCCGTTCGATCTCTGTCACCATATGGTACATCAGCCCCACCCCCCAGGGTGGGCTGAGCTGGCCATAAAAAAAAAATAATAACAATGAGACAGTTTCAAAACAGGTTAGTGAGACAGTCACAATAGTACAATGCATATTGTTGTCTTCATAGTAGTTGTTCAGCGTATGAGACGCAGACATGAAAAATTTTCTAAATACTATTAATACAAATCTTCCTTCTCATTGAAGTAAGAGAAAGTTGTTGTATGTATAGTCCAATAATCCATAATAGTTGTGGGCTATCCGCAGAACTGGCAATGTCAGAAGCTGTTGACTTTAACATTTTCCAGTTCAGTATATTAATATGGTTGTACTTTTTATACCTCATTGTTAAACTTTTCTTCTCAATTGATAAGACCAAGGTAGATCAAGACCTATATAACAAAAATTTAATTTTTATATCTGACAAGGTCAGTGAAATCCCCTCAGGATTTATCTTGAAACCATGTACAGCATTTTGTAGAACTTTTGTCAGTGTCAGCCATCCAGATGATTAATGCCATTGTTTGACCAATTTGTTCTCTGTGAAGACCTGTGAGAATGTCTTCTGTCTAGATGACTCTCCCTAGGCATATTACATATTGTTAATTAATTCAATAGCATGGTTTTATTGTAAACACCAATGAAATAAAGAAACAAAAGAAAAAAAAAAAACTATCGCTTTAACTTTTGATTTGAGTCTGGGCATTCCTGGGTTTTATTTTCCCTTCTGAATGCAAGGATATCACTTTGGATTATTATTTGGAAATAAAAATCCTGCCATTTCCTTAGGGACAGATTCAACAGATTCCCAGTGTATCCCATCATTCTTCCCACATTGAAATTTAACAAATAATTTCATTGGAATTTTTCAATAAATCCCTATTTCAGCCTAGTGATAGAGTTACTGTTACGGTGTGAACTTCTTAACTAATCTCCAATTCTAGCTACTTTAGTTCTATTATCTTGGAAAGTGTGCAAATGAGTTCTAAGCCACAATTAAGTAAGACAAAGGAATATTTTGGCTGATGGCCAAATACTTTCAAATACTTATGCACTTTTTGTAAATTCAAAAGGGCATACTAACAAACATATGAAATGGAAGTATATGAACTATATGGAGATATTCAGGTTGGATAATGTTTGTTATCCAACTGATGTCTAAGTATAAGGCTACTGTGTAAAGAAGAGTAACAGCCTCCCTTTCCAGGGTATGACAATAGTATATAAAGAATAGAGCAATGTTGATGCAACTTTTGGCGCACATGCCACAGAGGGTGATGTGTATTACTGAAAACTCTAAACAGTTTGCCACTACTGGTAGAAAAAAAAAAAAAAAAGAAAAATATATAGAACTATGCTTTCTGATTTAAACTTTTAAATTGCAGATAGATGTAAGAACCACAGCCTCGCTTTATCAAAGTGTCCTGTTCATGAGGATTTTGTTTTCCCTGCAAGTAGTCTTAGGGTAAGAGTCTGATCTTTTATTCGTGGTTCAGGGTTTACATAAATAAAAGTAAATTTCATCTCCTTATGCTTTCTTTCTCGCTTAGTTCAGAGATCATAATTGTGCTATCTACTTTCCCAAAGCTTGTTAAATGTCAAAATAGTATGCAGAAAATCTCTTTCTTGGATAAAGGAACTACTACATTTCTACTGTTTTCTATTATTATTATTATTATTATTATTATTATTATTATTATTATTATTATCACTGCTACTGTTATTACAGTTGTTGATATCACATCACTGAGATGAAGCCAAAGTAAGCCATAAGTGGATTTTTAGAAAGGTCTTACAAGGTAAGCAATGGATTCTGATGGGAGAACAGTAAAATTCAGTAAAGTCTGGAGCAGTATAAATGAACTTTCATAATCATACCACTTGTGTTTCTCAATTGCGAATTTTCTAGTCAGGTAATTCTCCAAGTTCACCATGCTCAGTCCCACAGCTATCAACAGCTCCCATGAGTCAACTGCCTGGCAACGTGTCCCTATATCTTTTCTATGTTAAAAGAGAGACACATATTTCAAAACCAGTATAAGCCTACTTTCATTGTTAGATATTGGTGCTTCACTACTGAATATCCACCAAAATGCTGTGACCTTGGGAATCCAACCTGCTTCTCATATAAGTTGCAAAGGCTTATTCCAGAAGGTCTCTGGTGTTTTGGACAAAACAATAATAATTACTAGTCATATTCTTCAATTTGAGAGTTAAACACATAAATTTCATCACTTTATTATTTTTGATTTTTCCTTCATTAATTTATAAATATTTTGAAGACAAAATTCAGGAAAAACCATGGTTGTCATCTTCATAATAGGCAAAATGTATACTACTCAGTAAATAAATAGTTTCGGTTCATCAAATAATAATGTAGGTGTACATTATTACACTTTACATTGAAAATGATCTTAAAAGTGTTCAAAGATAGAATTGCATGCATTATCAGATTTTATCCCTTGCTAGACTTTTAAGTTGATAAAAATTAAGGATTAAATATTTTCAGAGGGGTGTGTACATGCGTGTGTGCATGCATGCATGTGTGTGTGTGTGCGTGTGTGTGTGTGTGCGTGTGTATGACTTGAGGATTAGTCTTTTATACACAATTTACATGCCTCAGCTTCTATGCCTCCAACCTTTTCAGGAGATGGAACATATTTAAGAAATATTCACTTCTTTCCACATTTCAGAACATCAATAGCTTAGTTGTATAAAATGTCCCTACCTTTCAGAAAAGGTAAGCTGAAGTTGTAATTCTGTGTAGATTTGATTACTTCAGGGACTTTGATGATAACATAAGCTAGCCATTTTCCCAGTCATGGCACTACAACATAAACTAAGTATACACAAGCAGAACATCATTGAAGTTTGAGCTTCAGCATGGTTAAAGAATTTGACTTTTTTCTTTTTCCTTGAAGTTATTACTCTTTTCTATTTAACCCTGGATCTATATGTTGCTTGATGGAATTACTAAGTGTTTGATGAATTGTACGCATTAGGACAGACACAAATTAGCAAGATTTCCTCAGGTTTTTACCCAAATTTACAGCGAATTCCAGGAAAACTCTGATAGTGCATGTAAATGTTTCCAATCAATCTCACCTGGCTATTTCAGTCACTGTGTGTTCTGACATTCTGAACAAGAATTATTCTTCAAGATTGCTAATAATAACCAAAAATCTTAGTGGTGAGAAATAGTTGAATAACGCCAACAATTCTGATAGTCTGATGAAATAATTCAGAAATATATGAAATATTATCTGAATAAACAGAAGAGGATATGGGGAGAAGAGATAAGGGATGGAAAGAAATTTTCCAGTTAGGATCATACATTATGAATAAGGCATTATTTTCAAAGAAGCCCAGATTTCATGTAGGGTAAACTGGCTGATTACAGGCTGAATCTTGCCCACAGATAGGCTTCACTCCAAAAGTGTCTTTCATGTTGTCGCTGCTGTTTTAGAATTCTATGGTTTATTTAATGTGAAGGTTTTGTTCTTCAGTTCTCACCACATCCCACAGTTCTGCATTGCATCTTGTAAGAAATAAGAAATTTATGTCTCTCGGCTACTGTCTGTGGTTAAACATCTGTTACCCACTAATCACTTCAAGAATACATGTAAATCTGAAGGCCATTTCAAGCCAACAGAGGTAACAGGAATCTAAAAGCTGGTCCATTTTCTTGCACTAGTTTCTACACGTTAATTTAGTTGGGGTAAAACTCCTTGATCATTAGCTTTTTCTAGAGTGACCCAGTAAGTACTTGATAAATGGTGAACACTAGATTACTATTCCATCTGTCAAACAGAAAGTGTAGTTCCTGGATAGTTTACAAAGATCTATTTTCATTTAGGAAAATTCAAGTATGTCATAGGTGAAGGTCCGTTATTTTATGACTCAGCTAGAAACATTTTTGTGTAAGAGAAAGGATTACAGGGCTGTGATGTCATTCTATGGGCCTTAAAATGTATTTATCTGCTGCAATTAGTGGCTGTTTTATTTAGGGTTCCTGAGTTTCCTTTAAATAGTTTGAGCAGTAGAAATTTACCCATTATTTTAATCAAAATCTGGGCAAAAATAATATTTCTCATATTTTAATATCTCAGTGAGCTTTAAATAAAGCAAGTGCTCTGTTAGAAAAATTAGTTGCTATGAAAGTTGCCACTGCGAGAGGTGCTATGAAACCATCCGTTCTATTCATCTCCACCGTGATCTATTTCAGAAGTGCTTATCTCGGCTGCTATTATTACAATCGCAGAACATGACAGCATGCTGCAGATCAGAGATAAAACCCAAGGCTTCAGAGGCAGCTGGAACTAACACAGCTTAGAGTGTCATGGTCTCTAGCCTCCTTTTCTTCAGCTGCTTCTGACAGCCAGCTATAGAAAACACTGTGAGCTGAGGAAAAAAAAAAAAAAATTCTTCCCATCTCCATACTTTCTTTTCAGTTTTGATTTCCTTTTTCTCTAAAGGCTTTGCTCTTCTCTCCATCAAAATCCATGAGCCTCCAGTCCTGCCTACTGCAAAATCAGCCCCATAAATATCAAAGTTGGTATTTTGAATATTAAATTCTAAGTTATAATACATTATTCCTTGTTCATGCTACGATTTTCCATTTGTTGCTTTGTTATGAACATACACTTTTGTTCTTTGTTCTCTGTTCACATTTGCCTACCAGTTTATGTTTCAGTTAACCAATGAGAGGCACCAGTGTAAGGTCAGAGGCTGGGAGAAAGGAGAGGTTGGGGTGTTTGTTTCCTTAGTAGATACTGCCGTGGTGTGAATGTTTCTTCATATTCACTTGCTGCAACTTAATCCCCACTGTGGTGAAAAAGAAGAGGCAACACCTCTTGGAACATTACTAAGCCCCGATAGTCCTTCCCTCATGAATTGATTCATGGTTTAGGAAAGGATTGGAAGAAGACCTTAGACTCTTTTGTACCTTTTTTCCTCCTGCAAGACAGTGGCCAGCTTTTACCTCTTTCCACCTTCCATCTCTTTGGTCATATGAAGATGCCTAGATGATGCTTCCGTCTTATTCTTTCCAGCCTCTGAAAACATGTGACATAAATATGGCTTCCACTAACTGAAGTGTGGTTTTTTCTCATAATAGTGCACATGGATTACAACAGTTGTATTCTTGTCTTAGTCCATAACTCCTATTCACCAATCTTCCTGTCTCTTGCTGTATATCCCAAACTTGTCTCTTTCATATTCTTTATTCTGATAGATCTCTTCCTCTGCAGACCTCCAAGGACTGTGGGTTGTGTAGCCTTCTCCTGCTATTAGCGTTGCGGTGAGCAACATCTTCTTAGCAATGCTGCATTCACTTTATCCCATTGTCTCTCTGTTCAAGCCACTTTGATAATCTGTTAAAATGGGTCATAGCCTTCCTGCCAGACTGCCCACCATTACAATTCCCACTTCTTATTTTGTATCTTTTAACTTTTAAACAGAGTCTGGCTTTTCAAACTCTCTAGGATGTCAGAATTTTAAACAGGTCTCTTCTCAGATGTTGTCTTTTTGGATAGTGCCTGAGTATCCTATGATGCGCTGATTCTCCTCAACAGGCTTTATCTGCTCATCTTGTTGTTATTTCCTTCAAAAAACTCAACATCTACTGCCACTATGTTTATTTTTCCCAGAAGATTCTATGCCACATGTGAGCATATCCTGAAACTTCGTATTGTTTATCTTCTTATGTAGTAGGTACTTATTTAAGACTTTGGGTGGTTTTTCTTCTTCCAAAATAGCAAATACAACTTTGTCAGCTCCTTTAAGAGAAATTGCTTGAGAGAATGCATGCTCTTAGAACAATTAGCCAGCCTGGCTGCACTGTGCTAAGCAGCTCTAACTATGGTGAGAACCAGGCAGAATTCTAGACCAGGCCCCATATAGGGCAACTCTGACATACCTAAGGCCGGAAATGATACTACCACACCCATCCACATTCAATGTTTTGATTCCACAATCTTGTAAAAAATTAGCAACCCTACACTAATTTTACTTTACCGCTACTTCACTTATAGATGAATGTGAATGTAAAGTGAGAGAGTTGAAAAGAAGGGAAAATGAAGTATAAATGTATTTCAAAGGGTCAAGAAGGATGTGGAGCTGTTTCATGTATTGTCTCATCTGTGCCAGTTGGTTTACCTTCCTCCTCACCACGGATGTACTTACCTCATGCAGTGGCCCTCACCCCAAATCTGTGTTGCCTACCAGCTCCTCCCACCCAGGTCCTCATGAGTCAGCCTCCTTACATCTGCCAACTTGGCCACCCTTCCTTTGCTTCTCACAAATAGTGCAAGGCTATTCAGTTTCTCAGTTTTCATTTTCTTCTACCGTTCTTATTTGCAAGGCAGAAAGAGAAAAGAGAATGAAGTCTGTAATCTGAGAATAACATCCATAAGGCAAGGCCAGGAGAAGTCAGAATAATGACTCTGTGAGTGATCCACAGCAGCATCTGTGTATTTATAAGAACAATGTATTGTTTAACTGGTAGGCATCAAGGTCTATGACCACATATTTTCTATGGGCTGCACTCAGCTAGGTGCTGGCCACACTAAAGAGCTCATAAATAACTTGGATCAGAGAAAATTGGAAAATGATGACTACACAAATGCAAAGAGGATTTTTAGGTTTCCCACAACCAAATGCCATTGGCAGTTCCTTCTCTGTGGTCATAAGTTATTTCTCTTCAAAGAGCTATGAGAACATTGTGATGGTGTAAGAGAAGTCCTACTTGATAAAGGCTAGTCTCATAGCATCAGTTAAAGCTATGTGATTTGCTTTGGCCCTTCCTATGTTTAATTTTTAATATTCCTCTTGTATTCCAGCAGTACACTAATTTCCTCTCCAGTATTTGCTGGGCAGGCAGGTAATCAGGTGAATTCCCCACCCAACGCAAGTGACTAATTGATACTCCAAGTTAGCCAACACTGATTAATGATTTAAAAGTGAGTTTAGTGAAACAAATGCATTTCCGATTCATATTTAAGGCGTTTAAAAGGACTGAAATACTTGTTTCTAGGAAGATGGGAGTTTTCTTTACGAAAATGTTAGACAAGATGAAGTCAAACATACACATCCAGCGCATGAAACTTGAATGATTGCTCATTTGGAAAATGCCCTTGTATTTATGGAAGGAAGTATGAATGGCTTTGAAAGGCAAAACTCATGATGTGAAACTGGCGAGATAGCTCAGCAGACAAAAGAACCTGCTTAGGCAGAGCAAAGCAGCCAGGGTTTGATCCGCAGTGTGCAGTGCTGGCTGAGCCCCTGCCCCCAGGGTGCACTGAGACAATGATTGAGACTGTGCATAGTGGTGCATGCCTATTACCCTATCATTTGGGATGCTAAAAATAGGAAAATTGTGATGAGTCCTTTCTGTGTAGTGACAGCTTTTAGACCCTGTACTAAATACACACAAATAAAAATAAATAAATAGAAGCATGACTTGGTGATGATTAAAGAAATGAATATTCTTGTTGTTGTGTTAACTTCATCACTTTTGAAAACAAATTGATAAACACTCAAGAACGCCTGAATTATATTGCATTTTCCTCCTTTCTCATGTCCCATGCTGACACTATCATTGAAAATAGTTTCTGCACGTCAATTCGAAATAGCAACAAGGCTAGCTTGTGAGTAGGACTACACTGGGTCTACCAGAAGTTCATAATTCCAGGCAACCAGGCCCAGCATGCGAATGGAACTTAATCCATCCAACTGGCCAGGTGTGGTAAACTGTGGCAAAACTCCCTGCAGAGAGGCCGGATCCAAGATCCACCTAGCTGACCCAGGAATGGAATGTCTTGCCAGAGTGACAGAGCAGGTTCACTTCTAAGGGCTGCAGCAGCAAGGAGTGGGGCACAGTAGCCAGACCCAAGCTATACCTACCTGGATGAGTTGGAACTTGGTAGATCCAGATCTGGTTCTAAGGTATGAACTTTACCAATGCTCTAAACCAAGGATCAGAAGATAGGGCTACGCAAAATATCAAACAGAAGGAACAAAATGTGCTCTCAGGCCATGAGCCCACCCAGAACAAATGCAGGATACAAGCATAGAAGAAACTGGGAATAATACACCTGAAAGTTTCTGGAATAATAGCATCTGAAGTAAAGAAACAACCGCAGAATGGTATAGAGGAAATCAAATTAGAAATAATTTCTGAAGATAAAAAATATATAACTGTAATGAAAGAAATACTAAGTGCTCCTAAAGACGACATTGATAAAAATATAGGTAATAAAAAAATAATGGAATCCTTGAATGAGCAATATAGGAAAGTAATAGAATGCATGAAGCAGATTTAAAGTGCTGTACAGGAAATTAAAACCTCAATCACAAACCAGCAAAAGCATTTCAGTGAAAGTGAAAATCAACTTGCAGACCTTAAAGACACCATTATAGCTAGAGAAGAGGTAAGAAAAGTTCTTTAAAAACAACTAACATGTAGGAAGAAATAATGCAACAGCTGCAAGATGATGCAAAGATGAACATGTAAGACTAACAGGCATCAATGAGAAAGGAAGAGACTGTACAAATGATACAAAAAGAGTATGGGCAGAAATAATAGCAGCAAGCTTTCCACATATGGGGAAACAATTTGACATACAGAACCAAAGCATATAGAACTCCAAATAATGTCAATCCTGTTAAATCCACAGCCAGACATAATAATCAAGATCCCAGAAATTCAGCAGAGGAATAGTATAATAAAATTCACTAGAGAAAAGAAACAGATCATATTTAATAGAAAACCTTTGAGAATAATGGCAGATTTCTCTTTACAAACCATCAAGTCAGGTAGAGCATGAAACAAAGTACTATAATTCTTGCAAGAAAACAAATTCCAACCAAAACTGATATACCCTGCAAATCTCTTTTTCAAGTACAATGCAGAAGTGAAATACTTTCAGGACAAAGAACTACATTATTTCATGATGACAAAGCCAACACTACACAGTTTAGTAAAAGATGTAGAAAGGGATCCAAATGAGCAAAGCTCCATGAAGGAGAATGGAAAGAACCCATCATCGAGTAGGGCAAACAAACACAGGAGAATAAGAGGTATGCAACAGTAGTCTTAAACTATTCTTTTGTATATAGTAGCAGAATATTTCCATCAGCATATTCTACAATTGGACTTCTCCTTCACCCTTGAGTCATGATTCTGTCTGTGTCTACAGGGTGGATATCAAGGAAATAGCTGTAGCTCAGTTCCGCAAGTGACATTTGACCACCAGTAAACTTCATGGACACTGTCCATATACAAGACATACTAGAACTTTGAGCAATATATCCTATACCCAAACTGTTATAAGTTCTAGTCATATATGTGCCATCCCAGTATCTATGTCGTATTTTTAATAATTCTTTGCTACCATGGAAACTTTGTCTTAGTTTATATTTTTGTATACGTTAACCTATTCAAATACTATGTGAGTACTTTGAATTGACTACAGATTCATATATATATGATATACAATTCTGACTTCTAAGTTGAACACACAGTTTTTTTTATTTTAGAAAATTGTTTTGAAATATTAAATTTAATTAATTAATATTTACATAATTTTTGAATGTTGTTCAATTTTAATTTTTGTTTTATGATTCATACTGTATCTTTGACTTAAAATGTACTTATAAGACTTGATATCATTTTTTCTCCTAGTATTAGAAGTTTAAAAATGGAAAAAAAGACAAATATAGAAGTATATAGAAGATTTAGAATTGATATAGAGCTATTTTCTCTTAGTTCATTGAGAAGAAAAGTTTGTAATAATTTTGTTTAGGTAGGATATCAGGTCAGCATCTTGTCCTCCAAATAAGTACTATGAATACAACAATATACATTGTATTAATTATTGTAACCATCCCACTCACTTGTTTTAAAATTGAATCTTTGCTATTTTATCTTTTTTTCTCATTAAAATGAACAAAATAAAATAAAATAAAAATAGATTCCATGAATTTTAGTGTTTTTGTTTTCATCTTTAGATCTTTAATCCATTTTGACTTTAATTTAGTGCATGGAGATAGACCCAGGTCTAGTTCTAGTTTTTGGCTTGTAGAAAGCCAATTTTTCCAGCACCATTTGTTAAAGAGAGTATCTGCCTTCCAGTGAACATGTTTTGCCCCTTTGTCAAAGATAAGATGGCATGGCTGCCTGGCCAGTGCAAGGTCCTGAATATAATCCTTAGTGCCTCAAAAAATGCATTAATTAATAATAAATTAATATAATAAAAATCTTTTAACAAAAGATAAGATGGCTAAGTGTGTTTGTAGTTGTATTTCATCTTCTAATCTGTTCCACTGATCACCATGTCTTTTTTTTTTTTTTTTTTTTTTTTTGCCAGCACCTTGGTGATCTTATTACAGTAGCTTTGTAATATAATTTCAAGTGAGAGATTGTAATAACTGCTGCCTTGCCTTTGTTATCCAAAATTGGGTATTTTCCCCAAAAGAAATGAAAATATCATAGCATAGTGATACACTCATGTTTATAGCAACACAATGTGTCATAGCCACATCTTGGAAACAACCAAAATGCCCTTCACTTGAGGAATGGATGAAAAAGACATGGAACTTTTGCTCAGTTATAAAGAAGACAAATTTGTTGGGGAAGTAGATGCAAGCAGAGGCTAAACACACAAGTAAAATAAGTCAGACCCACATGTGTAAATATCAGATTTTCTTCCTAGTGTAAGAACTTCAAAGAGTAAATAAGACCTGAAATGTATAATAGATATAAAATGTAAAGAATAATTTAAATAAGGTTTTTGAAAATAGCAGTTAATGGTTAGAGTTTTCACTTTGCCTAACTCTGTGCTGATATATGCTGTCTGAGGAACTACATGGAGGACAGCTAGGTGTAATACAAGACACATGGTCCAATACCTCTCATCTTGTTCTTCTAAATGTGCACTGCTTCTAGTGACTTATCAATTATTTTTCTCTCTTTAAAATAAATTTAAGAAGAGACAAGGAAAAAAAATTTCTTCAAAGCAAGCATTAATATTCAATTATTTGTCCAATCTTGCATAACTACATCTGGTAATCTGAGCAACAGATTTGAGGATAAAAATAGATGATAGAACAACTATTGTTAATTAGTTACTCCTGTTTTTAAAATATGTAACATATGTATTGTTGTATGTTACCCTGTTTCTGTCTCATTTTTTATATTTGTTTTTGCTTCTGTTTTGACTCTTCAGAATAAAGTAGAATTGAATTAAAAAAGAAAAAGAAAACAGTTTTACCAATCGGTATAAATAACAGTCTTTTATCACCTGTATTCACATATTTTAAAGACAGTATTGTTAAAGTAGAATTTTGAATAGAGTTTTTTTTCCTTATAGGTCATAGAAACTTCATATTTATTTAAAATATTAGTCTTCATTTTTCTCATCTGTTTTACTGTCACTGCTCTCTAGTAAAAAAGATCATTTTGTATAACATGCTTTTCTTCTTGTAATTTGTGTATTATCTTTCCTTATCAAACATTGTTTCAATGTATCAAAATATTGCTTCTTAAGGCATTATTTCTACCAAAACATTCAATTATTTAGATTTTTAAGAATTCTTGCCAAGCTACTCTTTTCTGCTTTATATTTTTTCCTGTTTTTCAACCTTTAAAAGGTCAAATATGTACTAAGAATGAATAGGTTAATACACAAATCAATGCTGAAAGAAAAATAATGTAGATGTCACTGTAGCCATGTGGATGGAAGATAGAACAAAAATCCTGAAAACTGTGACTCTCTGTTAAAATATTTATTGCAGGTCTCCCCCGAGTTGCTTTAGGTATAAACACAGTATCTTCTTTGTTCCAAAAGAAAATAAAAAAGTCTTAATGTAGTCAAAATCACACTTTTAAAATTTTGAAACAAAATGAGTGTAGTGATGTGTGACTAAGTCTGAGTGATATTTTTTAGGATTAAAAATATTCATTAATAATGGCAAGAAGACTTCCTTGAATAAGAATAAATTAATGCCCTGTCACAAGATGCGTTGCTTGCATTCTGTAACATGCCTCAGTGCATTCGATTTGTTTATATTTCATAGCTACTCCAAGCTGGGACAAGGCTATTCCTTTCAAGCCCGCGTGTTCCCAAGTCACACTGGAATTCAGAAACTAACTTCAGTTTACGATGAAATTAAAAAGTAATATTACTTGGTTCCACTAGTAGGTTTAAAAATGAGCCCAGTTATGTTAGAATCTTGTGAAAAAAAAAAAGCCCTGAATCTCCCCTGCATAGGATTTTTAAAGTATTTGAGATTCTGCCATTAAATCCACTACTGTTTAGTTTAAGAAAAATTCTCTTGGGAGAGGTTGCATATTAAAATATAACCATTTAATAAAAATAATAATGGTTGCTAATATTTATTGAGGGCTTAAGATGTGCAAGAAACTCCTCTAAGCTTTAGTATTATCTCCTTTAGTCCTTATAGTAACCCAGTGAGGTGGGTATTACTATCATTCTGTTTTGCAGATAAAGAAACAGGGTTTTCTTCCTGTGCATTTAAGAATCCACCTAGTGTCATGGTTAGTGCATGGTGACATGAGACTGCGTCCTGACACTACAGTCATTTATTTTTATTTTTATTTTTATTTTTTTGTCTTTTTGTCTTTTTGAGACAGGGTCTCACTGTGCAGTTCAGGCTGGCCTTGAGCTCACTTTTGTAGCCCAGGCTGGTCTTGAACTTGCACCAATCCTCCTGCCTCAGCCTCCCGAGTGCTGGGATTACAGGCGTGCGCCACCTCGCCCGTCTCACTGTAGTCATTTAAATACTTACAGTAGTATAAGCAGTTCTCACAAACGTGCAAAGGATTATAGAAAGTCTTGTCTCATTCTTAGCAATTAGCATCAGTCTGCTAAAGAATCAGATGCTAAACACAGTGTGGCAGTAGAGCTGGGAAGGAAGACTCCAGAAAAGGAAGTGGACCGAAGCTGCTACTTAGTGTCTGCCTAGTATTATTGGAACACAACCTGACTGGGCCCATCAGAGTTTGAATCTCATTTGAGTAGTTTCATGCAAGCATTACTCTCCATTCCTTTTCCCAAGTGTTCCTTGGTAGCTTGTGAGAACATGCATCAGGAAGATGTGGCATTCTGTGGTGGACAGCTGCACATTTCTTCCATCTTTCTTACCCACATTTGCATCACAAAACACCACCTAAGAAGCTATCTTAGAGGGTATTCATATATTCTTATGTATGGGATTCATGGGTTAGCCCAAAGGATATTCGTTATATGCAGAAATATAAGTAGTTTTTGTCCTTAAGATCTATTATAAGGTTGGAATGTAGCCAAGTGCATGTAGCTATTTTGTGCTCCAATTTTTGAAAAAATAGATACAATATTTTAGGCACAAAAGTAGTTGAGAAAGGTCATTTTCATGATGGGCTTTGGTCTTTGCTTTTCTTTGAATTCTGTGGATAAAGGGGATCAAGTTTTTGTCTTCTGTCCTGCAGTGATAAGGGAATATGGAGTGTGAGTTTGCAGGACTGAGGCTGGCATCTCTTCCCAGTTTCTGCCTGAAGAGTTTGATGTTTAAGATCCACTCATCTGCCCCAGGTCTCAATTGTTTGTCTTAATTTCTTTTCTTATTGCTGGGACAAAATGCCAGGCACCAGCAAGTTAAAGAGGGAAGGTTTATTTTAGCTCATTTGTAAAGGTTTCAGTACATATTTGGGTAACTTCCAGGCAGAGTAGCATGGTAGAGGTACATGGTGGAGAAAAAGGCATCCATGGCAACACTGGCAGGAAGAAACAACAGAGAGCTCTCTGGATGTTGGTCTTGTCCAATACATGAGCCTATTAGATTATGCCACCCCCAGCCAGGGGCAGGGGTCTCCCTATTATATACACTCAGAAGGATGCCAAACCAATCAGGGGCTTTATCTAGTACCATGTATCGTTAAGCCCAGTGTCAGACCCCCATGATTCAGCCACCTTCCCAATACCCTACCAATGGACATGTGAGGCTTTGGAGGAACATCTGGGTGCAATGTATCTTCTGGTTCTTCCTTAAGTACATGGCTCGTGGGCAAGCATGAGGACTTCACCTCAAGAATCACACATGAATTATCCAGTCCTTGGGGGAAGTCAGACAGTACTTCTCAAGCGTTCTATGGGCTTGGCCATTTGAATGTAAGTAGTCTGAACAAGACCAAATTGTCATCTCAAGAAATTTTCTGATGCAGCCGCATGATTACTTCATAACTGAGCACTAGAGAGAGAAAAGTGGGGAGGAATGTATCAAAGTGAGCATTTGGGAGCCCTGATCATTTGCATTTTTAGTGGGGCCCAATTAAGAATATAGAGTTGGGTCATGAAGGTAAGCCCCCCATGTTTCCCTATTATTACTTATAAAGTACATGAGTAGGGCCTTCCAGCATTTCTTCACCATATATAATGTAATAATAAAAGATAAAGAATACAATGTTCATGGCATGACTTGGTATTGTCTGGAAGATTAAAAGACACCCCAGATTAGATGTCAGTAAAAAAAAAATATATATATATATATATATATATATATATATATATATATATATATATATTTGCATTCATTTATTTGTATTGAGAAACAGGAGTTGAAATGACATGTTAGAAAGGCCAGCAGCTTCAGGGGCCCTAACTAGCTTCTACTAAGCAACAATTTAATGGGTTAAGGGCAAGCGATGAAGCAATGTTTTATTACATCACCCTTAATGGAGATGTAAGTTTACAAAAGTTTACTGAGTAGTGATGCTTCGGGTCTTCTTTGAGCCCTGGGCATTGAAGGATTAATCATGATCTTTAGAAATAAAAGTCTGTTTGGGTGCCTGTAGCAACCATGCAAAACACTTCTTTTCTTTAGAATGTATTGGATGGGAACATTAGCATCTGTCTATTGTATTTTGCTATTTGCCACATCTATCCAATGGCCTAAATGTTCCACTTCTTACATTGTAACTGCAGTCCAAATGTCATTAACTATCACAGAATGACTTCTCTTGATTTTAGCAGCTTCCAATTGATGTTGTAACAGATCCTCATTCCATGTCTCCAACCAGGTACTTTGAGAAACCACCATACCTCATTATGGGAGAGAAAAACACCAGGAGAACTGAAGTGATGAGTGTGCATTATCTATCAGTGAAAAGAGATGACAACATATAAGCTGTTATGAGGTGTAACATAAAGAAAAAGAAATGGTGTCTATTATAAACTTATAGGAAAAAAAGAAATCAGAGCACCTTATGCTTGGCATACAGACAGTTTTCTTATGGCTTTGTAGGTGACTTTTCCCTTACCACAACAGAACATATAGCAGAGCCAAAATTTAAGAATATGTCTGTGCTGGGCACATACATAAAGGGACTGACTTTCAACAAAGTTGCCCATCTTAAAGAAAAACAAAATTAAAATATCTATTTGTTTTGAGTGGTTATTATATCATATATTTCAATACAACAAATAAATAAATATATACAGCAACAGACGGTAATCAAGGTTTTTGGAGATGGAGTTTCTTAAAATTGTTGTAAGGTCATACGTCCCTGGATATGGGAACTTAGGACCAGGTAGCATGTGGGAAGTTATAGAAAGCATGAACAATTTGAGATGTTATCCTTTATAGAACTCATGGTGGGGGGAGGTGTTGTATTGCTGTTTAGTTCCTTTCTTGGGGGTGCAGGGTCATCTATCTTCTGTTCATTTCCTATGGATACACAAGATAAGATTTGGAACAGGATCTCCTTTTTGAAGATTTTATGTGAAAACTTGATTAAAATCCAAGATCCACCATAAAAAAAATTATTTTCCTCAAGGCTTCTAAAGCTGTCTTCTGCGTTATGTCCACATGTAGTGGAATCTACCTCAACATTGACATCTGGTTGTCCCTCCTCTCATTTCCTACTAGCTTGAAGTCACCGATTCATAGTCTACACCTTGTGAGACTCTGCTGGCTGCTTAGAGGTCTTCTTATACCAACTCCTAATGATCCTCAAATGCAGACAATGTGTGTAGCTACCTGGACATTTTCCCTGGTCCCACCTGATAGTGCTGTCTATGAACAACTCAGGTGTTGGAGTGCCATAAGCACACCTATGATTTCAGCTATATATGTAAGATTCATTCATTTTTTTCGTTTATATTTTTACTTCATGGGTTGAGTTCTTCCTCATGCAAATATTTCACTGCCATGGACTATGCCAACAGTTCTGAAATTCCCAGGGTGTTTTGTATGTAGTATGACATTTCAGAAATCCTTTTCCTTGGTAATCATTTTAGTCTTTGTTGTTGTTGTTATTCTTATTTTTTAGGAAAGAATCTACAGGGCATTCAGGGACTCACTACTACACTGGACTTGTAGTGATCCACCTGTTTACAGCCTACCAAGAGCTGGGATTGCAGGCATTACCGGCATGTACCACCACAACCAGTCTCAACTGCTGTCTCAACACACTGTGCGGGTGGGGCTGGCACAGATGGAATCTCCAGGCCTTGTGCCTGTTTGCAGATGCTTTAATCCACTGAGCTATTCAGATGGCCCTCCTATTAGTCTTGTAGAGACATCAATATTGAGACTGAATTGACGCCTTCCAGTTTTGGGGTCTAATTAAACAGCACTTTCTTAGAAGCCACTTCTGGAGGCAGCGGAGTTTAGGTAGAATTGGAGAAACCCAGTTACATGAAGGCCTGTGCTTGTTGTTCTTTAACAGGTAAATGAGTCAGTTTTAGGACTCTTAAGAAGTGCTTCTAGAAGTAAAGTAGGGTCATGTTGTGGACCTCTCTGAAAACAAAAGACAAAGTTTTTACTGCTCTGATTATAGAATTTTAGTGGATCACCAGCCCTTACTTTATTAAGTAATTAACTACGTTTTTAGAGGAAAGCTGGTATGTGTCATGTTCTTTTTCCTTCCAAGTATGAGAATGGAAGACGTAAGGTAAGATGTGAGCATGGGTCGGGTGCTGGGCAACGCAGCCTCAGAGCCTGTGCCGAGGCACTTCTAGGTGTCCTGAGCCTGCATCATCCATTGCATCGCCCACCATCACGTCATAACATACATGAAGGTTCAGCAGCCTCAGCTCTGCTGTGTGTGCAAACTGCCTGCTGCTGTGTGTGGACTCCAGGGCTCAGATGTTTGCGCCTCACCTGTTTAGGCCATTTCCTGCTCTTTGGCTGCCTGAGTTGTTGCAAGGCTGGTATAGCTCGCTTGTGTGTTTTTTATGTATTCTCCTCAGCCCCAAGTGCTGCTTTGGAACCCAGCAAGTGAATAACAACCAGAAGGGAAAAGCTGCACTTGGTGTTTCTACCTGTGATACAAATTCCCAAAGTCCATCACCTCTGAGATACAGCACACTCACACTAACCTCTAATTGGACTGAGGGTTCAAAATCCCTACTATAATTTCCTGTTTACAAACATTTTTACAAATCTCAGTGGCAATACATGTTAGAGTTTTAGTTAATTCTCAAGCGTCTGTTTTCACCTGCATTACTACAGAACCCAGATGTGTCTTGTTTGCCGAGGGTGTACATGATTGCTGCCAGGAGAGCAGTCAGTCCGCACACAGCGCAGGGCTTCTGAAGCTAGGGAAGGATGCGAGCAAGCAGCACCCTGTGCACATTTTCTTTCACCCCTTCTTTCCTGACCTGTTCTGTCATTTCCCATTATTTTTGATGGAGATTAGATCTGTGAGATGTTGAGAAGGTCAGATCTTCAGGACACGTCACAAGTTGAATGTGGAAAGACAGAAAAGAGTACAACACTCAAGTGTCTGATTGTGAAACCATGTGCAAGATAAGAGCCACACTGACTTGTCCATACAGGTCAGCTTGTGAGCACAGCTCCAAGGCTTCTGAATGTAGAGCCTGGTCTGTTGCTTCTGAAGACGATGTAAGTGGAGATCCTGACTGCTGGGTGGTCAGGGCTCTTGCTCCTATACTTTTCTGGGACTAGTCTCATTTAGTTGGTAATGGCTGAAATTTCCATTTCTGCTTTCAGAAAATGGACTTACCATACTATTTCTGCTCCTAACTGCCTCTACAGACATTCCAGGGCTCTGACCCTTTTGAAATACACTTCAAAGGACAATTCAATCTGCAAATGATAAAGCAATGAGAATGATAAATAATTTCAGGCCAATGTTAGAATTCAGTGTCAAGCACTATACAGCTTGCTTTCAGGGGAGTGGCAGTCTGTTCATTCCCAGCCTTTATACGTGCTCATCCCGCTAGCTATAAGCTAGTTTCCATTTAAGTGAATAAAGAAATGTAGACAAGCATTGGGCCCAAATAAATACACTCCATGTGTAGGACATCCTGATTTTGACAAATCTACCTAATATTTGTGCTGAAAAGCATACAATAGGGAAATATTTGGGGTTGGTCTAGAAATTCGGTGGCAAAGGCTAAAGGAGGAGCACGTGTGGGTCTGACACTGAAGGCAAACATGTTGCTATACTGAGAACAGGAGGGACAGGGTCCTATTAAGTGCCCTCTGAGGAACCAAACTTGAGCCGATGAGGATAGGGTCAAGTGTTCAGTAAGCCCCTGTCTCAGACACATGCACACACAGACACAGGCAGACACACGCACACTCACACACACATTGTTCAGAGACAGTCCACTACTCTGAAAGCTGGTGAAAAGTGTGTTTTGCTTCCTTATTTTACTCTTTAATGTCACAAAACAGGACTAGGATGGGATTTTCTGAAACAGACCCACAGTGAGGGAGGTGTGGAGAGAAGAGCTTGTTCTCAGCACTTGCTCTCAATCCAGTGCTTGGGAGGAGGCCACTGTCACCTGGAAAATTTGACAAAAGCTATTCCGTTGGAGATAGGGCTAATAGTTTGATAAGAAATAAAAGCATGTTCAACAGGCAAGGGTGCCAGCTATCCATCTTGCTTGGAGAATTGGCAGGAACCAATTTTACTTTCTTAACCTTATTGACTAATTAAATCCCATTACTTTCCTAATCCTTCCCTTAGCTACAAATATTTCCAATATTGTTACAGAAATATAGCTTTCAAAAAGCATGAAATTGGAAATAATCCACGGTGCTGCTCTCACTTTTCCACATGGGACCTAGACAAAGTTGCTAACTATCTTTGCACTTGACCATGCTCATTGCTGGGCAGATGCACTGGGCCTTTTGAGGTTTAGAGGAAAGAAGGCCACCTGGATATAGCTGGTACCTTGGGAGGGTGCCACACAAAACTGAATGTTCCTACACTTACACAGCATTAGATCAGTCCTGTTATGCTGATTTTTAGGGCTATTTTTGCATCCATAAGAATTAAATATTACTTCTATTTTTTCACCAATTATTTAGCAAAAATAAATCTGTTGGGGGTCAATGAGATAGCTCTGTGGTCTAAAGTGGTCGGCGAGATAGCTCAGTAGTCTCAGTCAAGCACAGGAACTTACCGCCATAGTTTGATCACTGGCATCACACGCCACACAAGCCCTGCCCCTAGGGTGGGCTGAGATGCTCCCCCCAACACACATGCATGTGTTTTCCAGTGGACCATTAAAATGCATTTCAGTAAGTTTTCTTTTAAGTTTTTTCTGACGTTTGCACAAGGCCATGCATGTATTAGACATTCCAAAGATATTTCATAATGTCCTATATATTTTGCATGAAGGGAAGTCCAGACATGTTCACAGAATTATTTTTTGCTTTACAGGGTCTCACTCAGTGCACAGAATGGATGCCTAGTGATCTTCCTGATTTCAGCCTCCCAAGCACTGGAATTACAGGCTTGTGCCACCATGCCCAGTCTCAATTGCTGATTCAACGCACCCTCAAGGGCAGAGCTGGCACCACCCACAGCGGTCCATAGATTTGTGTAAGCAATTTTAAATGCTTCTTTCATGCATAGGTGAAAAAGAGTTGTGTGTGTGTGTGTGTGTGTGTGTGTGTGTGTGTGTTTATGTGTGTGTAAGAGAGAAAGAGAGAGAGATAGAGAGATAGAGACAGAGACAGAGACAAAGACAAAGACTGAAGCAGAGACAGAGACAGACAAAAACCAAGATGGGGAGAAGATCACCACTCAATACAACTCAAAAACTTTCATTTGCTTTTAGAATTTGAAAGTATCTGTCATTGTGGGGAACTCTTGGACAAAAGTAGAGATGAGATAAAGGGATGAAGCACCTTACAAAAATCGCTCTTTGCACTAAGAAAAAAAATATCATATCTGGATTTCAGTGTTGAAATCTAGAACTTTTAATGTCTGAACCACGAAGGCAAACAAAATCAAAGTCAAATAATAAGCAGCAGCAGTAAAATCAAACCAAACCGAACCAACTAAGTAGCACTCCTCCCTTAGGAGCTGTCAGCTGAAGTCACCTCATGCACCGAAATAAAGCCAACCTCCACCCTTGAGCCTCTTGAATAGACAGAGCAAAGCAGCTCCGAACTGCAGGGTGCTCTGAGTATAGGGATATGAATGGATGTTAGATTTTAAAGACCTTAATGAACAGAAAGTCACATGTTTCATGCACAGTTTATATTGACAACTTTTTCAAATTAAGTATTCTAAGTACTTGTTAAATTATCTATCTATCCATCTATCCTTGTAATAATTTTAACAGATTCTCTTTTTAAGTGTAGGTATGAGGAAATACACAATTGCTTGTGGGTTACAGTATGTTCCTTGGGCAAAGCTATTCTACAATATTAAAAACATGATTTTCAAAGCTTCATTGGTACACATACCCTTCATAATACAATTTTGTTATAAGATACAGAGATTAATATATAACCTCCTAAGTAATCAGCTATTTTGGGAATGTTGAAAGTGATTCTGAGGGTTTATAAGTTGGGATAGTGTAGTAATCAACAAAACTATGTAAGTCCATCAAAAGTGTTCCTTTGAAAATATCCTTGGTGTTGTATGTGACATTTTTATATATTAGTTGAAATTTTAAATTTAATAAAAAATAAGTTTGTCTGCCTTGAATTGAGCTACTTTTTATGATAAAAGTTAAAATCATATTTTGAGCTGCATCTTTATTTTTACTTTATAAAATAGTACCAGTAAGTTGAAAAGCAGTTATAATTGCATTCTTCTCCAGTGAAATCCAGGGATTAAAAATATATGTATTTTAAAAGCTCTAGCTCAAGCATTTTCATTGGTCTGGCCAGTGAAAAATGATCTTTTTGCAGTAATATCTCAGCATGGCAATAATGATCAATCCCTGATGAATATAACAATGGCTCCAGGCCATCACTGGGGAATGGCAAAAACTTCATTTTTATAAATACACTTAAGTACAGTATTGAAGGTTTTGTTTGTTGCTTTTCGTAAAAAGTGCTTTCAGTATGTCTAATAAAAATTGAGATGGATTCATCAAATATATATTTCAGATTGGAGATCAGAATTTCCTTTCCCCTTAACTGTGCAAGTGGAAAAGTAAATTGTATTTTTTTTTTTTTAATTTTAGAGAATGGTCTACAGGGTGTTCACAGCCTCACTACCAGATCGCCATCACAGTGACCCATCTGTTTATAGTCTCCCAAGAGCTGGAATTATAGGTGCGTGCCACCATTTGTGGGGGGTAACCTACCTCAGACCCCTGTACCTGCTTGTAGGCATTTTAGCCCACTGTTGTATATTTCAATTTAACAAATACTTATTGAGCAACTCTCCATCTGTCATATGCTAGTCAGGAAAGATAACAAAGACTGCATTTTAGAAAGAATGAGTTTCTTTTCAAAATAATTTGAAAGGACCTTAAATACCATATGTAATTTTCCTACCTCACTTTACATAGAAAAGAACACAGACCTAGAATGTAAAATGACTTACTCAGGATCACATAAGTAGTTTCAAGAAAAATGTACTGGAAGTCCTGTGTTTTGGCCCTCCACCTAAATATTCCTTACTACATTAGGTTGCATAGATTGCCTTATTTCAGACAGACTCTGCCATGTGGCCTGGTTTTCTTTTTGCTATTCTTTGCACTCTAACTGTGTATCTCTTACAGTTTTTTCCAAGAAATCCCTCTTTGTAGCAAAGTCAATAACTGCATTTAGAGGACTGCTCTAAACACAATGAACCAAAGTAGAGAGCAGCCCTGAGCCCTCCCCATAGATCACAGCATATGGCAGCTCCCCCAGAGGACACAGAAGCACTTGGGCCAGCTTTAAGTTTAAGTGCATGTCACGGTGATGTACAGTGTCTTTGGTGTCTGTATATCATGGAGTGGTAGGGGTGTCGCCCATGGATGGAGAGCATTCTCCGCTCCTGACACTGTGCCTTTTTGCCAAAGAAGACATATCTTTGTGATTACAATCTTATCCAGCTGGCTTGCTCCCTCTGTAGCCCATCTACAAAGAGGGACAGAGCCAGTCAGCAATTTTGGAGACAAGTTTGGGGGAGGGGCGGAAAGGGCATGAGTTGGGAATCCCTAAAAGAAATGCAAAGCTGAGACCTCATATGGTTCTTCTATATGTATTATTTCCAGCTTCTTGTTAACATTTCAAAGGTCTAATTCCCATGTGCTAGAAATGTAGCAATTAAGAAAAAAATATCAAATGTCATTTTCTAGGATCAAATTTCTAATCAATCAGTAGCTGGCTACATGGCCCAAGAAAGTTGTTGAATATTCTCTTAGTTTTCTTAATAGAAAAATGGAAACAATATAAAAATATTATTTCAAGAAACTTTGCCTTTTTTTTTTTTTCCTGAACTGGGGCTTCAACTCAATATCCGGCGCTTGCCAGGCAAGCACTTATTCCACTGAACTATTTCCCTGGCCCTACAAGAAATTATGATAAATAATGAATTAATAAGTACAAAGCCACTAGCAGACTTTGGGACTTGTACTGTTTTTATATAGGTGGTTCACCTTTATCACTTGTCTTGTCTAGGACTTTCCTTAAGGTATTTTAGATACATCTATAAAGTTGAAGAGTTTTTCTTTTAAAAACTAAGGAACATCTCAAGTAAGTATTGTCTCAAATAACACCTTTTTGTTACTACATGCAGAAGAAAGTAAAACTCCGAGCTAAACCAGGAAGAAGGTCTTTCATTTTCTTCACCTGTTCACCCATCTAACCTCGATCCATCCGTCCATCCATCCAACAGCTATGTAACTGTCTTGGAGCTTGCTAATATAACTTAATATGCTTGTAGACTTCCTGTTTTCTTGCTTAATGATAGATTGGTTTCTTCCTGCTGCTCAAAGGTTGGTGGAAAAGTCAGGATAGCCTGATCCCAAAGGCAGTGCATGTTAATAATAATGTGGGTCAACTTACATGAGCATATCATCTGAATATGGATTGCATTTGATGTTTCCATGTTATTTATGCATATACATAATATACACATATGCAAATACATAAATAAAAATGATGACTATAATAATATTATAGTACTTATAGGCTTTTGATTTTCCCTGAGAGAATAGTCAGGTTATCCAAAAAAGTGGTGCATAGTTGGGCAACAGGGTATGTCCTCCAAGCTTTCTGTTGCTCAGGAAGAGAAACTTGTTTTTTCCACTAACTTGGTATTTCTGTTCAGATCCCAGAGAGTTCAGCTCTATATCCTCTTTCCTTTTCCCTTCTCACGTCAATCCTTGGACAATGTGTTTATACCTAAAAGAAGAAAGCAAGTAATAATATTTAGATAGGGGCTGTCACTGTAAGGTGTTTTTGGAGTGCTGTGTAAGTAGGGTTGCCTTATCAGCCTAGCACCAAAGTTAATCTCACTTTTGGAACACCATTCAGTAACTCGCAATTGTCCACTTAATCAATGATTTGTACATGAAAATCATGCAAGAAAGAATTGCTCAAGAAGCCAGGCATGGTGGCACACGCGTGTAATCCCAGCACTTGGGAGGCTGAGACAGGAGGATCAATGAGAGTTCAAGACCAACCTGGGCTACAAAAATGAGCTAGCCCAAGCCCAGCCTGAACTGCATAACAAGACCCTGTCTCAAAAAGAAAAAAAAAAAAAAAGAAAAAGAATTGCTCAAATTATAGGTGAATAGGTTGAATGTTGCAATCAGAAGATCTGAAAAATTACATGAATCTCCCAATTCTTTACCTTACAATGTGTATAGCTGGTTAGTCTCACTACCACAGCCTCACTTCTACCGTGGATTTTGGGGACTAATCAGCTAGTATCTTCCTTGTGACTTCCTTGTGACTTCCTTCCTGGTGAGGTCCTCTATCTGCAGACTGTTCAAGGAACAAACACAGCACATAAACTTATGCTACCACATGTAGTAAAATGCCAAGTGCTTCCTGAAGGATAGAGTCCAGGGAAGGAACTAACAATTACTGATTCTGCAAAGTCACCAAATAATCTTTCAGCTACTTCATTTATTTTGTAAGAGAGAAAAACAAAAAGATAGTTCCTCTTTGTAGGTTAGCGCTGAAAAGAGCACTGATGTTTGTTTTTTGAATGATTGATTGTGAGTCCTGGATAATTAGAAATATTTAATGCAGGCAAACATCAGCAAGTTAAAAATGTTTTCTGCTTAAATCTTATCATTTACTGGAAAGGAAATGATATGTTAGACATGTTGTACTCTTTCTCAGTATGCTAACAACTAAAGTGGCTTAAAATTGGATTCATTTATAAAACTGGACACTATTAATATCATTCCCTGCATGATGGTAATTCCTTTTACTCTCCTTTGTCTCAGAATCTGTAGGGGCTCCATTCCTTATATTCAGTTTGTGGTCCTAATTAAGTATTCATTATAGAATGAATATGTTTTTATTTAAAACCGGATATCAAATATTGAAAAGCTGTATTCCACTTGCTTACTACTAGGCCAGGGTGGTGAGGTATGGAATTATTAGGAGTGACGTGTCTTCAACCTGTAAAATTAAGGTTCAGAAGGAACTTGACTGGAGCAAAAATCTGTCTCCCTCGGAGTACTTATTTTACTGGCATTACACAAACCTGCCTAAATGGAATGGCACCGGTTCCTCCATTGCAAAGAAAAAGATGGTCAGTGGATTCGGTGGAGTTTGCATGACACAGGCGTGAGGTTTACACATGATTCTATATAAGAGTCAGGAGCTGAAAAGGTTAGACATTAAAGTAAAGGAGTACAAAGTGGTTCCAAGGAATAAAATCAAAACAAAGCAACTCCAGCTAGAGTATAAAGAGCATTCTACTTAACTGTAGTTGTGTGTTATAACAGAACTGTTCTAGCTCGAGTCCAGCTTGCAATTGTTACAGCTGAATCTTTGAAATGACTTGAGAAGATGTGCAACATGTATCTAATTTTGAATTTAAATTATAATTTCCCCACTAGTTTCAAAGAAGGTCTTAGAGGGGCTGGGGAGATAGTTCCGAGGCACAAGTGCCTGCTGGGCAAGTGCAAGGTCGTGAGTTCGAACCCTGGTTCCACAAAAAAAAAGGTCTTAGAGAATTTGATTCATTCAAAATAGCATTCTCATGGGCACTGGGGTACAGTTACAGATTTGAAATTAAATTACACTAAAAAAGCAAACAATAAATAATTAATTAATGCAGGTCATTTCAAAGTCTGTAATGCCCTTAAGGATCCATAGGGAAATGTCTCACATTCAAAGTGTTGTGAGAACTTGATTCTAAAAACACTTTAATATAAATAGTCACACATTTCCTGAGCAACAATTATGTCCCAAGTCCTTTGTAATTGTGCATGGAGAATCATGAGGCAGAGGAGTAACAGAAAAGGTATTATACAGCTGTTGGGCTGACAAGTTATAGGCATAGCCTGAGATAGCAACAGAAGGTATGTGTATTCCATGTCACAAACAAAGGTATGCTTTATTAGTAAAAAGAGTGATTCACATAGCTCATAGAAAGAGAGATTTCATTGATTAGAAATAAATTGAGAGGGCTTCTTAGGAAAGGGAGCTCCACTTCTGCTCCTTGAAGAATTATATGAAATATGAGTGAATGAGTTTATGCCAGGAAGGCAAGCAGAAGAGAAGAAGGGAAGCATAAGCGGGGGTTATTGAAGTACAAATGGAGATTGACTGACTGACACACAGCAACAGATAGAAGAGTAAAAATATGGATAGGCTGGGCCCCAAGTAGATGGTCTCAATGGCAAGCCAACAATTGAAACGTTTATCCTCTAGGAAGTACAGAAGGGTTTTGCAGGCAGATTGGAAAGACTAAGCTAGCTGCAGGTCCGATTACCTTAAAAAGGAAGAGACTGGAGGAAAGATGGGGGCTGATGCTGCAGCAGGGAATGTAAAACAAAGACCGGAAGCTTTGCGTGCCAGCAAAAGAAGAAAGCTGCTGAATGATGTAGCGAGCAAGTCATTCTGTCTGCAGAAGGTAGTGGTCAGACAGGATGAGATCAGGAATTCCTAATCAATGCTCCAAGGAACAAAATGAGGCACTACTTTATTATTTACTTATATTTTTCTTGATTAATCATTTATTGCTACGACTTTGCTTCTTAAGATTTGTCATATGGTGACAACTAAGGCTATTTCTCATGAAATATTAGACATTTTTCTACTGATTGATGAATACATTATCTATCTATCCATCCATTCATCCATCCACCCATCTATCTATCTATCTATCTATCTATCTATCTATCTATCTATCTATCTATCTATATTACAGAACAGAAGGAATCCTCTATTTACAAAACGTCTAATCTTTAGACTATACTTACATGTAAAGAAAAATATAGATGTCAGAAATAAATTTAGGGAGAATATTTTATTTCCCTTTTGTAAAGTAATATGAATAGCAAAACAAAGTTTCTAAGGCTAGAAGATCTTCTTATAGCTACAGCATTTAGATTTAATTATTCTAACAATTTTTTCTTCTCTCTCTAAATTTTTCAGAGGCTTGCCGTACCTTCCATTGAACTTCTCAATAATTTTCGTTTGTGAATTCCAAAGCTTTATATTTTTTCCTGCTTTCAAACATTTCACGATTTCAAGTGAATAAATATGGACAATTAGAGAGGTATCTTACCCAAGCAAATGCTCCTTGAACCTCGTATACGATGTCGTGTAATTCTCTCAGAAAATGTGCTCTTCTTTTGATCATGTAAGAATTGCTCTTATTTAATTCAAGGAAGATTCCCAGTGCTGCCAAGAATGTCCCTCTGGCACCAGTGACTATTCTCCCCCATTATTCACCTTCAGAGGTCTTTACACACATCAGGTAAATTTGTTCACTGGGGCCTCCATGAAGATGGTGGCTTTACAAATTCCTTCTTTGACAAATTCCCCTCTAGGGAAGAGTTATAGATTTTGATGGGGGAAAATGCATCTTGCTAAGCACATAGCCCACTCAGACTGTGGAGCCTTTCAGTGTGGAAACTGAGCAATGCCTTTCAGGGCTAGCAATTTACTTAAGATTCAACTGCAAATTGTTCGCTAATGTTTACAGGAGGGATGCACAATTAATAAATGCAAAATTTGCGTTTCACTTCTATTTCCAAAGTGAATAGGTTGTTTGTCAAAGCAAGAAACTTTGCTTTGATGATAAGCTACAGATAATGAAAATGTGTTTATGTTTCACGAATACATTTGATTCTAGTGGATTGTATTTCCCATCAGGGAACCAGGTTCAGCAAATATTTTCACATGCTCGCTCCTCAAATCAGGCAGAAGGTTTTAGTTGACTAGAAATACAATAAGCTTGGAGAATAGAGGTTTAAGCAGAAACTGAGTAATAGACTTTATAATTATTCGGCATCAGAATTTGTAAAGATCAGCATTGAATTTCTAACTATAAGGCACATGTATCACCTTTTTTGGGGAGAAACAGTCATTAATATATGATCTCTACTTCCTCCTCACCAATTGCTTTGAACATATCTCATTATATTGAGCATGAGAAGCTCATATTAAAGTATCTTTAAGCCAAAAGTGAATATGGGGAATAAGAAAGGCAAACATGGGAAAGGAAAGAGTTTAGAATTAAGAGACTCCCTCTGCATGTTTTAAAGCTGCAGAGACATTCTCAGTAGATAGACATCCGGACACACAGGACTTTCGGGCTTGTTACTCCACCCCTTCAAGCATATCTTTCTAGAATCAAGAAAAAAATTGGCTACCAGAACCAGAGAGGTGAGTTTTGCCCCTGATCTGGGAGTAGGATGAGTTTTCCAGGGTTGGATTCCATATTGAGCTGGAATATCCTATTTATATACACCAAAGGAAAAAATGCTCTGCCTGAGATAAGAATAAATAGGAAAGAAGTCTCCTTCTGTAAGCAAAGATGTGCTCCAGACAAAGCTTAACAATAACGGTCACAGTCTCAGTATGTGATGACCTGACCTTGCATTCTCTCACCTTTCGATGATTTTAATAAAAACAAAGAATAGAAAAATTTCTGTTGTGTATTTCAGTTGATGCACACTTCTTTAAAACTTTCTAATGAATGACTTAGTATACTGAGAGATGTAACAAAGATATCAAAGCTCCTTCTGGCAGTCGGTTTGAGCAGCAGACATGTTGAAAGGTTGATGTAGGAAAGTAAACAGGACTGTCGGTCTACATTGAGCTAAACTCTAACGAATGATCCTCCGCTCGTGCTATATCTGTTACTTATTTTTCCCTACTGAATCAGCTCAGCGGCTGTGCTGTGGATTTCATGTCTTCTAATGGTTTGTGCTCACCTTCGCCATTTGATCAGGGAGACTAGGTATGACTTTGATTTTAGTATAATAAAAAAAAGGGGAAATTTCTCAATTGAAAAGACAGTAAAACAAGTTGGTCCACTTGCCTCTCAGTGATGTTACTTCACCTGGGCTTAGCAATCATGCCTCTTAACAGATGTGTCCTTGTTTCATTTGTTTCATGGTTGGAGTTAGAAATCCTGAGTGAGGGATTCTCCATGTAGTAGGGTAAGAAGAAACAATCTCTGCTAATTCATGACTCTCCTTTTTATTCTATGGATGGCAAAGCTATTTGTTTATAATCCTCCAGCATTATTATAAAATATTCCCATATTTCATGGCTTAAAAGGATAAAATACCTCATTTTATATTATTTTTATTGCCATTTCAAAGACGTTTTCCAAAGTTTTTGTTTTCTCTTATTTTTCTCCAAGTTCTGATTTCTTCTCTGTGTCTATTGGTGAAACATTTTGTTTTTTAGATCCTCACATTTCATGGTTGGATTACATCAAGTTTTAGAGAGATTTTTTTCCATGAGGATTTTAAGACCCCCATCAAGGTTGACAAAGACTGTTACGATTTTGTTATAGCAGGGAACATAGGGCATGACTCTTTGAGGGTAACTATTAAAAAATTATTGCTGAACTCATCCTAGAGCTCACCTTGGCCCTAAAGAAGCAGAGGATGCTGGCTACTCAGAGGACCACAGAGCACACTCATCTAGAAACTGCTTCAGATTTTGCTGGTGACAACCTACCTTCTTCATTCTCCAGGCCAAAGAGGATTCTGAAAATATTTGTAAATAAAGCCCAAGCAAAATACAGAAATAAAATTAAAAAAAAAAAAAGATAGCCCAGTAACACAAACACTTGCCTGGCAAAGTCAAGGTCCTGAGTTTGATCCCCAGTACAAGAAATAAATAAATAAATAAATAAATAAATAAATAAATAAATAAACAAATAAATAAAACTTTTTTTAAATGCTAGCTTAGAAGAGTCTGAGTAAATCTGGGAATTTGCCATGTATCCTTCATAGGCACACGCTCTGCAGCTTTGTAATTCCTGTCCTACCTGTTAGTACATATTTTTATGTTCTTCATCATTTATAATTTAGGTATTTCATACAACAGGAATAATACTACCTTTACACTGGTAGGTATGTCTGATGTATTTCAATTAATATTATGATCTCATGTAGATCTATTTGAGTTTAAATGACTCCAGTCTGTGTTTCTTTGTGGGAAAGACCTTGTGTATGTTACACCTTTTCTATGTGAAGTTGGACATATGCGTTGTCCCCAGCCTTTATTATACGTATGATGTATTGGTATGTGGTATTTTTATTTATTTTTATTGTTTTATTAGTCATTATCTATTATCATTACTATTATCATAATTTTCTCCAATTAGGGCAGGGTCTACAGATTTTCACTACATATATCAGACTTACCGTGATTCTCTTATTTCCAGCCTCCCAGTCGCTGGAATTACAAATGTGTGCCAACACCCCCAACCTCAATTCCTGGCTCAGCGCACTCCAAGGGTGGGGCCAGCTCAGCAAGCTGGAGATTAAACCCTGAGTGATGCGCTCTGCAGAAGCAGGTGCTTTAGTCCGCTGAGCTATCAGGGCCACGCTGCTGTAATTTTCTTGAGCATATCATAATATTTCTGTACATCCTCTACAATGAAAATACCACCTGTTAGAGCAATTTTATCCTCTTTGACCTTAGAATCTCTCCTTCTGCCAAACAGAATGCAGATGACTGACTGTGCACTGGGTGATGCTATGGTCATCCTGCAGAGCGGTAATGAGTTTTCTTTCTTCCTTCCTTCCTTTCTTTCTTTCCTTCTTTCTTTCTTTCTTTCTTTCTTTCTTTCTTTCTTTCTTTCTTTCTTTCTTTCTTTCTTTTGCTTTTTTTGTAGGAACCATAAAGAGTGTCACCTATCATCCTTTTATTCTTGCAAACTAGGCTTCCCAGCATTCCTTGTGTTAACTTGAGCAGTTTGTGATGCTTTAAGCAATGGCAGAACCATGGACTCCATCGCCACTCCTAGCTATGAAACCTTCTGTGATTTTCCTACACTTCATTTTCTCTGCTTCCATCAACAGGACTGTTGAGAGTGTAGAATTGTGAGATGGTGAGACGTCATGCTGGTTCTCTGTCAGGGTTTAGAAAAAACATTACCCAGGAGGGCCTTCAAACTGCAGTACTTGAAAAGCAGATTACAAATGATAAATGCATTAAGTTTGGCTTAGTTTGGTACTTCCTTGAGTATAACCGAGACACATACTTATAGATATTGAACTCCATAATGGAGATGGAGAAATATCCCTGAACATGACCCATATCTCCAGAGACCAGGAGACACAGATAGCTATGTGTTTGAGGCTGTGCTAGTGCACAGCTGAGCAACTTTTTAACTCTCTTCCCTCAGGGCCAGCATCTTCATCTTCATAATGATAAGGTCACAAGTTTCTTTAGCTTGAAACTTCCTCAGTAAAATACCCTAATGCTTATTCAAAACAGTATTGCATTTATTCAGGTTTTAACACTTTTGAGATCTTTCAAACCTAAGAACAAAACAGGGTTTAGACAAAGTGGTTTTAAGTTCATCCAAACCATCTCTTTGTTGCTTTTGCCCCCTTTAAGAACATTCCAGATGAAAGCATAAATCTGCCACATGAACTGATTTGCTGCACAGCAAGATAATTCTTTTAAGTAGTTTCTATTATAGGAAAATTAATTTCAAGGCACTTCATACAGTTCTAGTAAAATCCTTCCGCTCCACGGGGGTTCTTGAGCAACATTAACTGTGCATGCCTCGTTATGACTTGCTGCAGTGAAGGAGTTTTTTTTCAAAAAATATTTTTAAGATGAGCTTTTTGAAAATGCATTCTTTTTTCTCAGCCCTGCATGAACATTTAAAGAATCGTGAATTTCAAATACTTTGTAAAGGACAAAATGATTTTCTTCTTCCTCATATAAGCGAACATAAAAAGTTTATTTTTTGGGAGTGTGTGTGTGTGTGTGTGTGTGTGTGCGCGCGCGCGCGCGCGCGTGCGCACGCGTGTGCCTCTTTCTCTGTGTATAGCATGGCATTGACTCATTTGAGGGTTTTATTAAAAGCAAACATAAAATCTGAACTGACAACACGTACCTTATAAATCTGAGTGATTGACAATGCACTCACCATTTTTCACCTCCCTCATATGGCTTTCTTAACCACCTCATAGGTGTTAGCAAGACAACCACATAGACTGTCTACACTCAAGGCTCTCTCTCAGAGTCTGTTTCCTAGGGAGCTTGACCTACAGAAGGCGCCTTGTGAAGTCTGTGCATGCCCTGGCTCCACCACATCCGCATTCCACCCCCAGAAAACTTCCTAGCTTAACCACCACCTCACTTTGTCCTCTTCCTGCTCTCCCCATCCTGCTTAACTTTTCCTTCCTCCTTAAAGCCTCGTTCTCTGACTTTCCTTGAGCTCATACAAACTACATATCTACACTTCAGTGGCTAATTTATATCTCATATCTTATGTTTCTTCTCTCCAGATTATCTTCTTACCAGACCAATTTTTCCTGCCCTGAATTATGTTGGAGTCAGTGTTGAAGTTATTTCACATTATCATAAGTGACCTTGCAGTGGCCCAAATGGCAAGTTCGAGGGATTCATAATGTTTTTCATGGGTTCCTCCTCTAGAACAGCTGTCTCAGCTACTCTCTTCTCATTGCTGGAACAAATACCCAACACACAAAATGAAGGAAGGGAAGGTTTATTGAACTCATAGTTACTGGAGTTTTCAGTCCATACTCGCCTAGCTCCAAGGCAAAGGACAGCAGTTCTTGGTGGCAGAAAACAATGCAGAGCAGAGGAGGAGCAACAGATGTGACATCCATCAAGCCTCTCTACCCCTTCTATGCTGACTGTGGAGACCAGCACTCCACTGTGAATATTGGATCTCTTTTGAAGATGCATGGATGCAAAAATCATGACTCCTCAACTACCAGCACTTCTCCAAGGAAGAAGCCAGGTAGAGCAGTGCAGTCTATCAGGACTTAGTGGCACAGGGCAGAGAGTATCCAGTTCATGGTGGTGGAACAGCAACAGTCAAAACAGGCCAACAGCAACATATCAACAATAGTAACAGAGAGCAACAGAGAGACAGTATGTTTCTCTGTTTCTTTTCTAATACCTTTAGGCTATCACCCCAGGCTGGGGAAAGTACAATCACCCACAACCCCAACAGTATGCAGATCCATAATCCCAGCAGCATTAAGACACACAATCCCAGTGGATTATGAGCTAGCTCCAAAGTGTACAAGTACCTGCCCCGTGACTGCATGAGTCTTTAGAGGGAAATCTATTCACAAACCATAACAACTGTTATACTACTAACATTTTTTTAAAGTTAAGTAGTTATGCTTGTCTATTGTGCTAAAGCTTATCAATTTGTGATACAGCTCATGAGACCTATACTCACAGTACATGACCAGAGTCATAGAAAGTGGTGATTATAAAAAGTAAAAGTGAGCAGAAGATTCGTTTTTATCTTATGCATTAGTTACATAATCACGTGATACATACATATTCTACAAGCAAAGAATAATGTGTACCGCAGCAGCTTTTACATGATGGCTACTCTTAGACAGACAATACCTGCTCCCACAGTCATGAGCTTCCTGCTGACCTTTGCCCATTGCATGCTGTCTTCCACTGGCCATGGTAATGAGAACGCATGGGATGACACCCTTCAGATGTCCTTAAGATCACAGCCAAATTTCTGTTAAATGTACTGATTTCATTTTTCTTAAGAAAGCAAAAAATAGCCAAGATTTTACATAAAGATTTACACTTGCAAGGTATTTTTCATTTGCTTAAATTTGTCAAAATGAACAAATAAAAAATGATCCACTCACAAAATTATCTCTTCCATTTCACTGTACAAGATCAGTCACTGGCAGGCCAAAGTAGAACAAAGGAACATCATTTTCATTGGAAGAATTCGTAATGCCTCAAAAATGCCTCATCTACCACTGCATCTGGCTCTATTAAATAGCAGTTTGTTTGAGTTGATGACGGACTGCTCTTTTCTCTATAACTAAAGTTTCTCATCTAACAGAAAATATTTTTACTGCCAGAATTTCACTCCAGTTATCCAGTGGGAGAGCAGATACAAATTCTTACTCACATGTAATAAATAATTGTTTTATTTGAAGGTGTTTCTTGTAATCCTTGCTGCCTTCTAAATTGGGGAACATTTTATTTTATTTTTTTATGTATTTGGTACAGGGTCTGACTATGCAGCTTGCACTTGGAGTGATCCTTCTGTTTTCATCCTCCCCAGTGTTGGGTTTATAGGTTTGGACCACCAAGCCGGGACTCTGGCTGGCTCAGCATGCCCAAGAGCGGGTCTGGCATGGCATGTGGTGCTAGGGTTCGAACCCCAGACCTGTACTTGCCTAAGAAGGAGCTTAGTCTATTGATCAGGAAGTATTTAAAATAGCACTGGCTTCCATATTTTCATTCAGGAAAATCCTTCCCCAAACAATAAATATGTTAGTAGAATGGCTCATTGATAAAAGAAATGTGGAACTTAATTTTGGAGGGCTAATTCTCCAATATCAGTGTTCAATTTAGGTGCAGTAATTAACATAGTATATTTTCCTTATTTCTGTTTGTGGGGTCAGTAATGTTTCAAAGTTTATTTGTTCAATGGCAGATATCTAAGGCAGACTCAGGTTGTCTATTCTCTAGGTCACCAGTTAGACATTAGAGACCATATCATTCATAAAAAACAACCAAACTTTCCTGTATTAGTTATTTCACTTGACTAGGTTACCCATGTAAACAAGAGCCTGGTGTAAATTGTTTCTAAAATTCTCAATTTAGAAATTCATTTTCCTGTACTTGAGAGCTCAAGAAACGGGAAATCATGTGACCAAAATGGGAGAGTTGCTTTATCTATAAACCTGAAGTGACACACCAAGCCCCAACCATTACCACACTTTTTCCTTTCTTCCTCAGCAATTAAGTCAGACAAAAAGAAATGCCTCCTTTTGTTTATAGAACATATTTATTATTAAGATTTTCAGTTGGTTTTACCACTTGGAAATGTATTTCTTCCAGACTTGTACTGTTTGTTCAGTGAAGATGACCTCATAATCTTTGTAGGTCTTATGGGATATGGAAAATTTTTCAACTCTTCTCCCCTTTACACATTCTTCATTTTAAGAAAGGCAAAGTAAGACTTTTGAAGGATTAACTTTCCTGAGCAGCTGGGCCCTGTGTTAGGAAGGTAGGCAGACTCCCAAAACAGGAGGTCTGACTCAGAAACAATACAACATTGGAAAGACAAGAAAAATAATGTTTTCATATCTAGTTGACCCTCGTTCATGAGACTTTTCCTTTGTGCTTCTCCTTTCCTATGCAGAATACCTTAGAATTTGGTTGTAAAATAAATCTTGCCAGGCACATGGGCCAGGGTTTCAGTCCCCAGGGTCTGCAATGGTGGCCTTGCCCCCCTAGGGGCACACCGAGACAGCAATTGAGAATGGGCATGGTGGTGTACACCTGTAATTCCAGCTCTTGAGAGGCTATAAGCAGGCAGATCATTATGAGTCCGATCTAGTAGTGAGACCCTGAACATGCTATAGACCCTTCCCTAAGCTACAAAACAAACAAACAAACAAACAAACAAACAAATAAATAAAGATAAAACTTGCAATTCATTATCAGTATCTCATTTCTGTTTTTTTTTTTTTTTCTATATTTTAAGTGGCAACAGTATAAAAAAAGGAAGCATAGTTGGAAATTTATTTTTTACCTTTTAAATTTTTATACCAGATCATGAATATCTGGGTAAATCAAAGAACTAGCAGTTAAAAGACAAAAGACCTAAGGGCTCATCGATAAGTCTATCTAGAAGCAAATGTTCCATGTTTTCTCTGGGCTTTGAAATACCTAATTGTGTAAAGCAAAGTTTTGCATCTCCAACTCCAGAAGGTGAACAAACTTTAGCCACAGTTCCCCACTCTACCCACCAAATCTAGGTTCGTACACTGGCACATTGTGAATAGTCAACTAAATCACTGAGTCTGTGCTACTTGCCCTTGAAATCCTTCACCTCCGGGATCTAGTTATTCCTCTTCCTCGTCCATGTCCCTTTTCTTGTGTCTAGATTCAGGACCTGAACATAACCTTTTATATTTCAGGAAGTATTCCATCATTCTTACCTGGGTTGGAAGTCAGGCACTATGTTCCTCCTCCTAGATTTTCTTTCCACTCTTTCAATGTTAAAAGAAAGAAAAAGATAAATATTTTAAACACTTGTGATAATTACTCTATAAAGAAAAGAAAGCTTACTTGACAAACAGCTTTGGAGATAACTGTATAGCACAATTTAATGGCCCTCTGATGAAGACACTGGAATGCACTCAAACCATGACCCAGGAAAGTGAAAGACATGGAAAGCTAAGGGTCCCAAAGTCTCTTGAGGACATGCTTCAGTGACTGAAGGAACTTCCTCAAGGCATCATCCCCTGAAATTCTGCAATATTCTCAGTACCACCCTTGTAGGAATATGTCTCTAGTACACAGACATTTAAGTGACATTATCCATATTCAAATCATAGCAATCATCTTGGAATAATCCTAGGTATAAGGAAGTTAGAGAGGGCATGTAGGTGGTTGTCATTCTGTGCCTCCATGAGTCCTTTTTTTGGCGAGATCCCTGCAAATAATTCACATTGGATTACCTAAAACTTTTGACTCACATGTCAGATTGGGTACACTAACAACCCTGTAATTGAACTAATAGATTATTATTTTTTAATTCTTCAAGTTTCCACATGAGTGTAGCAAAACAACAAGGCTTGCAGATTAAAATATTAGCCTTCCCCAAATATTGACATTATTCTTTCCATTTCCAGTGAGGTTGCTGATATGAAATGATTCCCATCGCACCAGATTAGATGGAGGATGGAAAGAAGCCAAAGATACTCAGGGTTAGACAGCCAGAATTGCCCAATGTGGTTGTTCCTGGGTTGTTTAGTGAAAAACGAGAGGTTTATCTCTTCACTCCAGCTTGATATCCAGTATTATTCTCCTGCTTTTGTCACTAGTGAACCTTTCACATGTGCTGCTCCAACTTAGGCTTTCGCTAGTCACTTAGAATCCTCTTTTACTACTTAGGACTTAGCTCTCTCTCTTTTTCTCTGTCTTCTTCTTCTCCCTCTTCCTCTCTCTCTCCCCCCTCTCTCTGTCTCTGTCTCTGTCTCTGTTTTCTCTATCTCTCTGTCTCTTTCTCTGCAATACCTCCAAAACTCTCCAACGTATTTGGAAATGTTCATCTACACTCATATATATATTGTTTTTTTGTTTGACTTTTTGAGACAGGGTCTCACTATGCAGTTCAGGCTGGCCTTGAGCTAACTTTTTGTAGCTCAAGTTGGTCTCGAACTCACACTGATCCTCCTGCCTCAGCCTCCCAAGTGCTGGGATTACAGGCGTGAGCCACCACACCCTGCTTACACTCATATTTCAATGGCAGTGAAAAGAGGATTCTTCTGTGCCTGTTTCCTTTTTCTTCCTCTTGTCTTTCCCTTTTATTGACATTTTTATTCTTTTTTATGTTTTATACTGTGATGATTGATACATTGTGTCAACTTAAGACGACAGAAGCTTGGCTGGGTAGGCTTCATGATTCCGCGCCTTTTTTCCACTTAAGGGTATATAAACAGATTGAGGGAAGCTTCTGTGCACAGCACTTCCTTGGAGTTTCAAGTCCTGCAGCGTGACTTCTTAGGAGGAACTTGATCATCGGAGGTAAACCACTTCCAAGCAGTTCCGTTCTACACAGCAGTCACCACAACTTCCTTGGAGGGGCTGCGCTCTTCACAGTCAGTGTGAAAAGAAGAGAGAGGGGCCTGACGGATGCTGCAGCTGCTGCTTCTCCTCTGCAATCCTTTGTGTTCCACCACCATGAATTGCTGCTGCCCAGTCCAGCCCAGTATGGACTGAAACTTCCACTAACTCTGAGCTAAATAAATCTTTCTGTCATTCATTTTGAGCCTTGAGTATTTGTCTCAGCAACCAGTGAAAAGTAACTGAGACACGTGACATACATCCCCTCCTCTCTTCTGAAATCATGTATGAGCCCCCTCCTTTGAATGAAGTTCTGTGTGAATCTGATCACTGTAGAAGCACAGTGAGAAAATACCAAGCTTCACCTTGAAGGTAGTGATGATCCAGTGAAGGATCACCATGGCACGTGACATGGTTGTGCTATGTGGCGCTATTGTACTGTAGAGCTACGTGGCAAATTTTCCAGAAAGGACCCTTGGCCTAGCTTCTGAAACAGCATGATTTTGCCAATTGAGTTTTGAAACTGATTCCCCAAAGACGAAATCTTATATGGAAAGGCAGAGAAAGAGGAAGAAGGATGGCATAGTCTAAAAGAAAAGTTAGTTCTGAATGATTGCAGCAAAGTAGCAGGAGATATGATCACAGAAAATGTGATTGGAGATGTCTACTTAGGGAAATATTTGACTGTGAAATGGCTTTCATCACTAAAGGATTACCAGGACATCCATACAGGAGAATGTACAAGCAGGGTGTCCTATTGCTCTTTCTTTACCCAATATGAATGGCTATCCTGCTTAAAAAAAAAAAGTCAGTTGCAACATCAGATGGTTCTCAATCATTTCAGTAACTGAACATATTAAATACAATTAAATACAATCTGTTTCTATGTCGGCCGTTATATATCATATCATTACTATTTACAGAAGCTTAAGATTTTGATGTGGGGGGTATGTGTGGGGGGCTGTGTGCATGCACTTACATGCAAACATCTAGGAAATATGCTATTCTTTTTTATGTATTTGTTACAAGGTCTACAGTGTCTCACTATGCAGATTGGACTCCTGGTGATCCTGTTTTCAACCTCCCAAGTACTAGGATTAAAGGTGTGTACCATCACGCCTAGTCTGATGACCCATCATCCTCTAAAAGTGCTATTCTTAAAAAAGAGTTTATAACATATATATATGAAATCTATATGTCCAGGATTGCTGCGGCCTAACCCACTATTGATCTATAGATATTTATGGAAGATTGTTTTTTGGCATTATTCTTTCACAAATGGCCATTCTTGGGAACAAAGGTATACACAAGAAAACAATGCCGTTACTGACCCTCTGCACATTCATGACGGTATTTCATCAGGACACAATATCAGTGATTCAGCAGCAGCATTGATTTAGTCAGCTAATGTGTGTATGATGGATCTGTGTTAAATGGCTGTTTGCATGTGCCTGCTGGACTCTCTAGAGTGCCTACAGCTTTTAGGGTCTGAAATTGATGGCATTCATAAGTAGCACTGCTATAGGACTGTGCTTCTGTAGAAATCTTTCAAGTGTTGTTTTTGGCAAGTTTATTTCCTTCTGTGATTTAATATTCTGCTAAAGTTAAACATGGGCAAATAATATACATATATATGTTTCAAATGATAAAATTCCACCTCAAGTTGAGCAATTTTGTGATAATGTAAATTTGGTCATGGGTATATGGCTGGGGTTCATACAAGAGCTTTGACATTAAAAAAGAATTCGACCTTCTTTGACCTCAGTAATAAAATCAGAGCAATAAGCAGAAGCCTCACCAAACTAACTTTGCTTTAGCTGTAACTAGAATATTTTCATTGGATGATTAAGCATTCCATTCCCTTTGTAAGAATGCAGCACTATAGAAAGCATTTCAAATACTCAAAACAGCATCTAGCAGTGGGATCATTTGAACAGAAATGGAAATGGAAGCAAAGTTTTGAAGAAGTAAACTCACTTTTGTCTATTTGCAATGGAAAGTTCAACTGACAATCTCAATAGGTCACTCAACATTCTCACTTCAAGTAGCTGAAAAAGTAACTCAAGGAAAACCTTAGGATGCTGTTGGATCTTTAATAAAGAAACTAATTTCTAGACCACTCATCAGGGAATTTTTGCTGAGGTTTATCTGTAGACAAATCTTTCATTCATTTAACAAAAATGTGTCTCTACTATGTCTTTTTTTTTAAAAAAAATAAGACTTGTAAATCTATTTCATTGTTGAGTGATGTATTTTTTCTGGATTTCTTGCACACACACAATGAATTTATAATGTGAGAAGCAACTGAAGAGATCAGGCACTTTTTTCTTAAGGTACAGGATTTGGGGAGTGGCGTTATCTATTAGTGTAAAATTACATTATTTGATTGACTAACTTTTCTGCCTTCTTGTAACACTAACTGGGAATCTGAAAACAAGAGAACAAATGAGAAACCAAATGTGACTTCAAGACAAAAAAAAAAAATTAAAAAATAGAAACAGTAACACAGAACTATATGAGAAAGGTTAGAGATAATATGGAAAATAATACTAGAATTTTCAGAACTTAAAGATTTCTTTTTTGTCCTTCAGCTGTTCTCCAATGGTTGGACATGGTAAACATGTTTGTGTTCATTTACTTCAATCTGGTTGACCATCCCGAGGGCTGATGGGTGGCACTTTTGGTGAGGTGGGGTTGAGGGGGTTAGAACCAAAGGAAACACTCAGTTTCCACTCAGCAGCTTCTCAGTCCAACACAATATTGTGTATAAGGAAGAGAAAACATTTCATTAAATCAGTCCTTATCAAACTGCAGGCTGCTTTATTGACATATCAATTAGGGGTAATTTGGCAACTTGTCTTCCCTCCAAGCATTGAGATTCAGTCAACAACACCAGACCTCGCCGTGTACTTTAAAGGAACCAGGTGTGGCCGCAGCTACATTAATCCAGGTGGGAACAATACACTCCATTAATAGATAGGGGCCATAGACACTGTTCTCTTTCAAGTTTAGAAGGTGACACTTAGATGAAGCAATGAGAATTTCATCAACGTGGAATTAACATCTATCTCCTTTGCTGAGATGACTTCTTTATATAAATCTCTGCTAGCTGCATAAAGACAAGGGAGAGCAATAATGTAAGTGGATACATAATATACATATGTATATGATGTTATGATATAGAAGAAACTCTATTAAAACTCACCTTTTTGCAGAATGTCTGTCTCATCTCCCAATACAAGGAACATGGTGACCTGAGTCTCTGTGTCAAAAAACATATGAATGAGTCCTGTACTGGGGTTTCTCACTCATAATCCTTTGCTGGCAAGTGTTTACAGATTTTGCAAGGCTGAGGCTGGTACTGATAATAGGACAGAGATTAGCATCAATGCCCTTCACAATGGGAGGACCAACAACAAGGAACCCAGGGTTATATCCTAGTTTAACTAGTTTGCAGCCTTGGCAGTCACATTCATGAAATGTTTAGCAGATATCAGAGTAGGCTGACTGCAAAAATGAAGTTTGATGGTTTTTTAAACAAGTAGAAAATAAATTAATAGAGATAAAGACTTATAATAATTTCATTCAGAGGAAAATCCATGAGCCAAATAAATATTCTCATATTATAATGTATCATATGATTTTTGCTGATTCTAAATGTGAATTATTTTCCATGCCCAGAGCCTCATGGCAATGATTGAGAGAGGAGGAAGGTTCACCCTAGATTTCTTGCTCCACAGTGATTTTCTTCTTAGAATTGGATTGATTTGTTAAAGACTGATTTCATTCGCTACACTTATTTGGATTGTATTTACTAATATTAATTGCTTATTCATTTCTTACCCACCATTAGTTGACCTATTGTTTTCTACATTTTTCTCACTTCAGTGTTCTCAATAAATAGGCTGATTATACATAAAAATGTTCTGCAGCAGTTCTGATAATTTTTTTTTTGTTCTCTTATATACTGCTCAATAAAGTTCAGGGATATAAAATGGGTACCAGAGGTGATTAAATATAATTTTTCCCCAAACTTTACTTCATTATCTAGTGATTCAAATCAAGATAGAAGTTCATGTACTTGTTTTAAAAAGGCCAAGCTTGATTGTCTGCTGTTTTATGTGACTGGATAAGGTCATGCTTAGGATCTCAGTATATCAAGATAAGTATTTCTTAATGGAAAAAGAGTGATAAGCCATACTCTATAATTAGAATATTCAAAATTAAGAGATATGTATAAAATACAGCACTCTCTGTTGTCCATATGCAAACTCCTGGGGAACACGGGTATGGGGCAGGAGATACTAAAACAATAGATCAAGAAGTGCTGACTGCTATAAATTTAAAACAAAAAACACAAGGCCGGGCAGATAACTCAGTAGACTGAGCACCTACATAGGCAAGTGCAGGGACCAGCTATCCATCCTTGGGGTCCCATGCTTCGAAGGCCCTGTCCATGAGTTCACTTAGCCAGCTAGCCAGGAAGACCCTACATGGTGGTGAAAGCCTGTAATCCCAGTGCTTGCGAGACAGAAAGCAGGAAGAGCACTATGATTCTGAGCTGCATAGTGAGATCTTGCACCAACTGTATAAATTAACGAAGCAAAACCAAATAGGCAAACAAAAATACTTGCTTGCTTCTAATCAGTAAAGGTTTGAGCAACCAGTTAGTGAATGTTTAGGTGATGGGCTGAGTATGAGCTTTCTAGGTCACCTGGGAACATGACCTTGAAGTGCACTGAGGGACTTTTTTCTCTCTCTGGATATAATCTCTCTGCTTCAGTCTGCGTAATAGCTGTCACTGGCTCAGTAATAAACTCCCACCATGATGCGCTGCCCATGTGACCTCAAAATTTGACCAAGGAGACCATTTATTTGTGCCCTATGAGGGCCCAAATTGGTGGTCTAAAGATATTTTTCACTTTATAAAGTTAGTTTCTGCCTGGTACTTTGTTATAACAATGCAGATCTGGTTACTACAATAGTATGTATGTGGTAAGGTGCTCAGAAATAATAATAACCTTTAAGTAGGAGCTACACTAAGTGTTCCAGATTTAAATTGCTAAGGTAGCATGTAAGGTCACAAGGGAATGATACAGGAAGTCTTTTTGGAGAAGATGTTTCATGAAAGATGAGTTCAATTTATTTACACTAAGAAAAGAAAAGGCAACTCATGCTGGCAGTAAAGAATGAGTAAATCTGTATCACCTACTTCTGAGTGGTGGCAGGACCATAATTAATTAATACACATCCCTTTCTCCTTGTTTTTACTTTATGTCCTCTTTATGCTGGGTTTGTGAACAGTTTTCTATCTGCAGAATTCATTCTATCTAATAGTAAAATAATTTTGATCCTTAATGTATATTTAAAAAGAAATTAATTTCTAGCTTCTGGAATCCCCATTAACTGAGACCTCTTACAACTGCTTGACTGTCTGAGACTTTAAAAACCCTGAAGCAAAAATGTGTAAGAAGGTAGTACAGACTCCATTCCAGCGTTGCAGGGCAACGCCTTTTTCCATGATCCACCTAACAAATCTACCACTTGTCAAATCCCTAGTGCTTCTTTGAATTCTGCAATAAACATGAGAAAATTCATCTTCTAAAGGAAATAGATAATTTCGGGTACCAGTGAAATTGTGAGTACAATATCCAACCACGAGTCATAGAAATAATTGAACAGTAAACAGACAGACAGACAGAAAGCGTCTGCAGGTGGCGTCTTAGTTATTCTTCTCTCCTTGCTGGGACAAACACCCAACACTCAAAATGAGGGAAAGAAAGATTTATTTAGCTTATGGTTACTAGAGGTTTAGGTCCATATTCAGGCAGCTCCAAAGCAGATTGGCACATGGCAGAGGGCAACCTTTTATGGTGGTAGCTAAGAGCAAGAGAGCGGGAAGGGAGAGAGCTAGCAGCAGCTCAAGCAGCTAACATCTCTTCCACCATTACATTGAAATACAAGTTACCTGTCCCAGGTAAGGTGCAGCACCATTTCCACAATAATCAATTACAAATTCCAGAAGCTGCCACAAGACTGCATGAGGCTTTAGGAGAACACCTATACACAAACCATAAGAGCAGGCTATTAATTTAGGGTGTTTCTTACTGTCATGGGGTTTTGGTCATCATTACAAGTAGGAATGGTACTCCTACAAGTAGAAATGGAACCCATTTTAGAGAGAATATAGCCTGTGGATTTGTATCTGACAGACACTGGTGCATACAAAGTCACATATTTGCTATTTTCCACACTTGCCTGTTGATTTTTCTCTTCAGAAAATATTGAATACTTATCATGGATATGCAAATGCGCTTCATATACATGGACTATAAAATTTAACATAGTTACTCTGTAGCAAGGATGCTTTAAGTCCAGGGCATTGTTTAAGGTTTATAAATGCTGTAGGTAAAGTGTATGGAGAGATTCTGAGAAATAGATGCATTCACTTATGGCTTGTAGAGGTTTATACTGGTATAAATTATGGAAGTTTCAGTGTGGTCAAATGAGTTGAGTTTCCTGAAAAAGAGAAACCAGCAGGTGAAAAAAAAAAGGCAAAACACTTCTCACCGGAGGATATGGACACGAGACAGAGGAGCCTGAAGCAACCAGTGTTCTGAGCAAACTGCAGACTAGCAGGAAAGCTGAACTTTTCAGCAGATTCAATCCTGCTAAATCAAGACAATGACATCATTCTAAGTAAATAGTTGTTTTCCAACCATTTCAGAAAACAGATTGGTTTTTCCGTTGTTGTCAAAGATAACTATTTGATGAGTTCTGTGCAATAAAAGAGATAATAGAAAAAATAATAAGGCTTCAGTTAGGTATTGAAAATAGACACGTCTATACTCATCCTCATTTTCACTGTACCTTGGTTGTTCAGAGAAATTAACATCTTTGACAAATGATAAATTTAAATCTATGTGTGTGCCTATCATTATATTCTCCAGTCATATTTCTTAAAAGTTCTTTATAATTTAAAGTTTAGATAATTTTTAACAATAAGATGGAGTTTTAGCTACTTCTACATTTGTGCAGATGGAATAGCAGGGAATAAACTCAGTCTCCAATATAAAACAATTAAAACTGTGATTAAAATGCATAAAATTATGTTCAATTAATATATATCAAGCAATGAAGCAAAATGACCAAGAGAGACTCGAGAGAAAGGAATAATCCCTCCCATTGCCACGCTTACTGGCTTGAGAGTACCTGGGGCATGACAACAAGCAGTAGGAAAAGGAGTCGATTCCCAGAAAAGTCGTCGACCTGTGTGTGCATCTAGAGCTCATATCCTTACGAGACGCAGAGAGATAGGAAGGATAGATCCATGCTACAATGAATGGAGAGAACGCTGGAGATCTGAAACGATGAGTGCCTTCAATTACTTGACAAAGTACTGATTCACAAGAGCTCGGGGTGGGGGCACTATTTGAGACAAGAGCCTAAAAGATTCCAAAGCATTAGAAAGCCTAGCAGTTATGCAAGAAACAGAATGTGTGGTTCCACTAGCTGGAGTGTGAAATCCTATAACCCACGATGCACTGCGGGGAATAGAAGCGCTTGCCTGGTTAGGAAAGATGATAAACTCTATCAGAAATGCGTCACCAGAGCCAGCTCTGATAAAAGGGAAGAGAGACTCCAAAACATCAAACTGCTTACCGAGCATAATTACATCCTGCAACAAAGTTCAAGTATTTTCAGATAAAAATATAAAACTGCCTAGCATCTAATAAATAATACTTCAGCATGTTTGGTTGCCAATCAAAAATAGCTAAGCAAGGGCCCAAGGGCCGGTGGTATAGCTCAGCAGATTAAGTGCTTGCTTAGTGAAGTGCAGGGGCCAGGGTTTGGTTCCTGGCCCCTCCTGCCACACCAGCCTGCCCTTGAGCATGCTGAGCCAGTGATGGAGACCAGGGCAGGGGGTGGCATGCATCTGTAATCCTAGCACCGAAGGAGGTACAAGCAGGAGGATACCTATGAGTCAGTAGAGACCCTGTACACCCCCCCCCAAAAAAAAAAGACAAAAAAAATAGCTAGGCATTCAAGGAATGGTAGAAACAGGACTCAGGAAGAACAATACCATGAATTGACTGAAATCCTCTTAATATGAACAAGCTTGTAAAACTAAAAAACAAAATTACAAGTGTTATTTTCAAAAAAATCATTAGATACATGGAAGATTTTGCAAAATATCATGACTTGAGCATTCAGAAATGTAAATTTCAATTCCTAAGATGAACACTTTATTAGATAGATCTAATACTTTGTAATTCAGACAAAAGATGTAGTGGACTTAATGGTGTAACAATGGATAGTTTTCAAAATGAATCATAGAAAATATTTTTAAATGCACAGGGCTGTTATATATAATTAGCATTCACAAATTTCAGACATAAAGGGGACAAAAATGTTAATAAAACAGTGAGTGAAAAATGTTCAAGTCTGATAAAAGTTATACATCTATAACTTATATCAAGGAACTTGATAAATTCTCACCAAAAGAAACATAAGAAAAAATATAGCAAAAGATAAAGCACATCTGTGCACTCCAATGCAATTTGTCAACTTTACTGCAGTAGGAAGAGTCACAGATTAGCAAGGCATGCCCCAGGTGTATTAGATGGGTCACAGCAATGTGACCCTTGTGCTATGTATGGTCCCAGACCTTTTCTCTTGGGCATTCCTTTCCTGCTCTGCTTTCCTGCCACCAGGATTTAAGGTAGTTTGTGCAGCCATACCCATTGGCCACAAGGTTTCTACCTTAGATAAAGTCAAAAATGGACAAACTGTGAGCAAATTAAACTCATCTTCTTTTAAATTGTGAATGTTAGGTATTGTGTCTCATGATTAAAACAAGTGACAGCTATAGTATCATAATCAGATTTCTCAAGATCAGAGATAAAGCTAAAATATTTAGGCAGAGAACAGAACCATAATGCATATAGAACAAAGATAAAGATAATAGCATGATTCTTACCAAACAAGTAAATAATTAGAAAAATGGTAAATTAAGTGATAAAAATAATTTATCTATAATTGTATACCAGTTGAAGAATGTCCTAAATTTGACTGTGATATAAGCTTTCATTTCATATATGCAGAAGCTTAACCAATTCATCATTTGAAATTTCACACAATAAGACATGTAAAGGAATTTCTTTAAGCAGATAAAATATGATGTCACATGGAGATATAGATCAGTACAAAAAATGAAGGATACTAGAAATGATAACTGTATTTGTAGTTATACTTAAATCTTTTCCCATTACTTAAACATCACAATGATAGTAATAGATTCATAATCTTTGTATAAATGTAATTATATCAAAGCTAAGTATGGTGGCACAGAACTGAAATTTTAGCACTCTTGGGACTGAGGCAAGAAGATCATAAGTTTGAGCTCATCTTGAGAAACATAGCAACTTAGGAACACTATCACAAAAGCAAAATGTAAACTGTCTGGAAATGGAGTTCAGTGAGAACATCATTTGCTAATATAAAAAGAAGAACAAAACAAAAAAGCTACTTACAATGTACTGAGTGGTTTACAGTACATATAAAAGTAAAATATATGACAATAGCACAAGGGTCAGGCAAAGAGAAATGTGAGTATAACATTTAGGTTTTTAGACTATCTCTGATTTGGTTTACTATCCCTTCAAAGTGAGGCTGTAGTAAATTAAAGGTTATACACTATAAACTTTTAAGTGACATATAAAAATATGAACGTATTGCTAAAAAGCCTATAAAGAGGAGAGAATGGAATAGTCAAAAAATAACCAAAGAAACCCAATGTGTGGGGATCAGAAACTACCTTAAAATATCTAAATAACAGATTCAAAGTAATCAAATCAATGATCATATTAAATGTAAATGACCTCATCTCACTCTTCAAATACATAGACAGATTGGGTAAGGGAAAGTTTCAACTGTATGCTCCCTTAGAAAGAGAAATTTAAATAAAAGGACAAAATACCTTATGAGTAGATGTATAAAAAATTAAGCTAATGGTAATTTGCAAAGAAAGCTGGAAGGAGTATATTGATAAAAGACAAAATAGTTTTGAGAACAAAAAGCACAATAATAGAGAAAGTGAAGTAGTTATTGGATGATCCGGGGTTCAATTCATCTAGAGGAGGTAAAAATCCTAAATGTGCACCCAAAACCAAGGCTTCATGGATGGAAAAAATTCTTAGCCAAAACTTTGCAATTCAAATCCACAAACATATTAGCAGCCTTAGCATATATTAGGACTTAGGGACATTTATTACAGAAATACAGAGGTGCTGTGGCATTTGGAAAATTAATCAACACAATGTAGGATAATCATGCTTCACTTAATGATAGGCTTGTTCTGAGAAACATATCATCAGGTGGTTTTGCCATTGTGGGGACATCCTAAGATATGCTTACACAGTCTAAAGAGTATACAGACCAAACATTCCACTTGGCCTGCAATGCAATCAAGAGGTGTAGGAAAAGCCAGCTGCAAGGTGCTGTTGCCAGTGTACCAGCATACAGGATAGTGTTGCACAGTACCCGTCATATACATCTTCATGATTAACTCAATAAGAATAGTTACTCAGATGGGTAACATATATATATATATATATATATATATATATATATATATATATATATACATGAGAGAGAGAGAGAGTCTACAAGGGTCTCACTACAGAGATCAGACTCGTACTGTTCCTCCTGTATTCATTCTCCCAAGCACTGGGATTACAGGTGCATGTGGCCACGTTCAGTATCATTCACCTTCTCAGTGTACCCCAGTGGTGGGGCCTGCAAGGAAGGCTGCATTTGCCTAAGCAGGCACTTTAATCCACTGATCTAACTTCACTTTGTATATGTAGAAAAAAAAAAAAAAAAAAAAAAACTCCAAAACATTGTCTCAGGTTTTCACAGAGAGGAAACTGGTCAAGTAATGGCTGTGACTCATCCGGATGGATGACACTGACAACAGTTCTGAAAAGCACTGCACGTGGTTCCAAAGTTAATCCTGAGGGGATTTGACTGACCTTGAGAGATACAAAAGTTACATGTTTTTCTATATAGGTCATGCTTGAACTTGCTTTTAATCACCCAGTAGAAAAGTTTAACCACAAGGCATAAAAAGGAAAACTAGATTAGAATGCTGAGCTATGAAAAGCTTAAATCAACAGCTTCCAACAGTGTCAGTTTTACCAATAACCCACTGTGATTATTGAACATTGCATTATCTATACAACTACCTTATCTTAGTTCAGTGAGAAGAAATTTGGTTGTATCAATATTGATTTGCAAAATTATAACATCTACACTCTGTACTCTGTATAACTAATAAGAGGATAATAATATGCATTGTATCAAATATTGAAATGTACTACTAATGTGTTTTGCAACTGTCACATTGTTATACATTGTTATTTCTTACTAAAAGAAATAAAATATAAAATAAATTAAATAAAATTACTCTAACAAACAATGAAATAATGATAAAAGATAGTTACAACTAATGATCTTATTACATGCCTAAGGACTGTTCCATCCCAAAACATCAGAATACATATTGTTTTCTGGCAAAGACACCGGCCCATGGCCTGGTCAGAACTTAGTCCTGTGTATACAGGCTGAGTTTTCAAGTTGCTGCTACCCATTCATGTAGCTTTTCTCATTTAGCTAATCATGTCATCAAATATGTATGTATGTTTATAAGACTTTGCCAAATTTAAATTCCTGGCAGAACGCATATTACATATAGTATCATGTGTGATAGGAAAATGGGGTGAATGCTTAGTGAATTTATTTCAGTGAGTGACACTGCCCTATGAACTTGGACTTCAATTACCCTATCATCCTGCCCACTTTCTAAGCAGCACCGGAGGTCCTCATTTGTGAGTGGCTTTAGTTGCACAGTCCTGGATGCCTTGATATCTTGAATGGGTTCACATTTCACTTTCATGGTCCTTTTGAATTGAGTAAGAGCACGAGATTTTATCGTATCAGATCCAGTGCATGAGGTAGATGGGGACATATTGCAATGATTTGATAAATCTGCTTTTCCACAGAGTAGTGTTCAACACAATAGTATTCACAGGTATTCATGAATATAAGCTTCCAGATCTGCTTGACAGTGGCAAGAATAACTGAAAAAACTATGTCTCAGTTGGTGGGGGGTGTTTGTGTAGAATTAATGCTAGGATGTCTTTTACTATAATAAAATTTTACATTTAAATGTTTACTATAAAAATAAAATAATGATAAAATACAGTAGCATAAATATATAGATCAATAATATAATAATTTATTGCCATGGTAAGTACTATGTATTTTACTTAATTATATGTGATACTGTTTTAGGTAACTGATAGTCTAGTAGAATTGTTTCATAATGTGTTGAATAATGTAGCTTAAAATAGCTACAATATCATAAGACCACAAGTACTTTTCTTAGTCCCATTAATTGTTTTTTTTGTTTTGTTTTTGTTTTTTTTTTTGGCTTTTTGAGACAGAGTCTCACTATGCAGTTCAGGCTGGCCTTGAGCTCACTTTTGTAGCCCAGGCTGGTCTTGAACTCACACTGATCCTCCTGCCTCAGTCTCCCGAGTGCTGGGATTACAGGCGTGCGCCACCACGTCCGGCTAGTCCCATTAATTGTTAATACATGTGTAAGAATAGATATTGTTATAGGTGATCTGCTATTGAACAAAATGTGGTTACATTGTGGATAATTGAATATGAATGAACTGAAAAAGAAAAATCATGTGTTTCAATTTCAAAATAAAAACTTTAGACAAAAATACAGTTTCTCTTCCTGAAAATCTTCTCAGTCACTTATGATTAGAAGATAATTTCTTCACTGGTATTAAGTACATTTGTCAAGAAATCAGGAGGTAACACCATATACTATGGTACAAATAGAATCCTTTTCCCCTATCACCAGAAGCAAGTAATGAATGCTAATTCCGTTCAACATTTAAGCTACAAGTTCAGACTTGTGCAGTAAGGAAGGAAAAATAAATTACGAGCATTTATGTTCCAAAAGAACATGTTGAGGGGCTGGGGAGATAGCTCCAAGGCACAAGTGCCTGCTGGGCAAGTGCAAGGTCGTGAGTTTGAACCCTGGTCCCACAAAAAAAAAAAAAAAAAAAAAAAAAAAAAAAGAACATGTTGATCTGCTTATCTATGTAGAAAATGTGACACAATCTACAAAAAAGGTGCTACAAACTTCAACTAAGATGAGTAGAAATATAAGATAAGGAGCCATCACCCATCGCCCAAGGGTCTATCATAGTTCAGTATAGCAGAAATGGACAGCATTTTTTAATCTAGAAAATACTACCATTTACTAAATCACCAAAAACATATGTATTTCCCCAATTAGTTGGATAAAAGATGCGAAAGTTGTATCACTATCTTGAAAACTGAAAAGAAACTATGGGTGAGAGTTATTAAAGACTTCATTAAATAGATAGTTGTTTATAGATTAGAAGAATCACTATTGTTAAAATGTGACTTCTTTCAAATGACAAGCTTATAGTGAAATTTATACAGAAATGCTAGCAAGAGAGTGAAAACACCTTTGAAAAGGAGAAACAGAAGCAAGAGGCTGAGACTACGTGATCATAAGTATTACTGGAAATATAGTTTGTTTTTTAGATTATTAAAAAGATAATTTTATTTTATCTGTTTACTCTTCTATTAATTTTTGGCTTATTTCTTATAATCTGAGTAACTACCTCAAAATAACACCACAGTTTGCAAAGAACTGATATTCTTTTACTTTGTTATGAAATTTTGTTTTATTGCTTTATAAAATTAAAATGTTTTTGAAACGCATTACATACTGGTATTAAATAAATAGATTAATACAGCAGAGTACAATTGAAAATTTTTAAGAAAAGTTTAAAGGTAGTCCTTGGGAAAGTATAGCGTTTTGAACCAATAGTGTTGAAACAACATGAGATACATATAGCAAACAATTATCTTACACCCACATATAACACGAAATGCAAAAATAACTCACAATGTATCATTTATCTAAATTTAAAACCAAGAATTACTAAGTAAAATGAATTAAAATCTACTTGATTTTAGAGTAATACAAAATTTGTTAGGACACCAAAGCACAAACCATAAAAATAAATAATTGTTCAAGTTATATTTCATTGTCATTTAAATTACTCTTCAAAAAAGACACTGTTGAGCCAGGTGTGGTGGCTCACGCCTGTAATCCCAGCACTCAGATGCTGAGGCAGGAGGATTGGTGCAAGTTGGAGACCAACCTGGGCTACAAAAGTGAGCTTAAGGCCAGCCTCAACTGCATAGCGAGACCCTGTATGAAAAAAAAAAAAAAAAAAGACACTGTTAAGACAGTGAAATGATGAGCCATGCTGAGGAAGTAGATATTTAATGTATCATATTTTTTACAAAGTCATTTATATCTGAAACATCATAATTTGATAATAACAAATACATAATTCAATGAAAATATTTAAAGATACTTTACCATAAAGGTGAAAGAAAATAAGCAGGTGAAAATGCAAATTATTAGTCACTAGAGAAATTCAAGATGAAATCACATTGAAATAACATTGTATGCCTTAGATGTAGAGATCAGCCACACTTACATTGAGCAAAGGTTTTAAGAAAAGTTATTGTTCAAGCTGTGCTATGAGTATATGAAGGGATAAATTTTTTAAGTAAGTGGTTATTGTTTCTTCAAAGGGTAAAGATGGATTTATTTACAATCGAGTCATCCACTCTTAGGGGTCTATTAAAGGAAAAAGAGAAGAGCTTATGTAGTGGCAAAATTTGCTCACTTGTCCACAACCAAACATTTATAATGATGTCATTTATAACACTGAAAATCCAGAAATATTACAAATGTTTCTCAATGATTGAATGGATAAATATTTGGCAAGATTCTTAAACTATTATTCAGCAATAAAAAGGAACTAACAGTGAATGAACATAGATTAAGAAAAATCTCAAAATAAGTATGCTGAGTTGAGGAAGTGAAAACATGAGTATATGCCATATGATTTCATTACTATAAAATATAGAAAATGCAGTACAATGCATTAATGAAAGAATAAAGACAAGTTCTTGTCCAAGCAGGTACTTGGAGGCAAAGAGGCAATAGAAATTATGAATGAATACAAAGGTTTTTTTGGATATGATGGATTTTTGTTACTTAATTGGGTGGATGTTGTCAACTGTGTATCTATCAAAACTTAACAAATCATAACTTTTAAATGTCTATGGTTGATTTTATATCGATTATACTCTGAGAAAGCTATTAAGATAGTAATTTAATGCTGTATGGTGCTTAATTATTCACAAGGGTTGTCATATACAATATCTCTCATCTAAATACCCCAAGTACCTTTGATAGTGCTCAAAATAGTTATTATTATTATTCTGCCTTTCAAGAATATTGATATTTAGACTGGCATTATTTGACCAGGACCACATAGTCTGTAAGTTGTAGAAAGAGAAAGTTGCTTAAAAAATTAATTCTTGTCTGTCTTCACAGAATCTCAGGCTGATTTGGGTTTAAGGAATGTTGAAAGAAAGCCTTTCAATGAGTAAGTGTCCCTGGACATGTACTCATATTCATATTCCTTTTTTTCTTTTTTTTTTTTTTTTGTCTTTTTGAGACAGGGTCTCGCTATACAGTTCAGGTTGGCCTTGAGCTCACTTTAGTAGCCCAGGCTGGTCTCGAACTTGCACCAATCCTCCTGGCTCAGCCTCCTGAGTTCTGGGATTACAGGCGTGAGCCACCACGCCCAGCTTCATATTCCTTTTCCAGAACACCTTGTGGCAACTAGTTAACTATCTAAGTGTCTTCTCATACCACTTTCCTAATTTTCACACATCTAGTCTTACTGTTGGTAAGATCTTATATTTTCAAGACCTTTGTATAAAACAAAACACTGAGTATTTTAAACTGTTATGGCACTGGTGTGAGTTTCTTTGGATTTCTTCAGGCCTTTAAAATTATAACATTGGTAACTACTCATTCTACAACTAATTGTTTATTTTCCTTGACATTTCCTATATTGTTACCTTTACTTTTATGTAACTCCTTTTGTTCATTCTACTTCTTAATATATTGTATCATCAGCTAAGTTGTATAATCTGAGGATAGTAGATATGGTGTTTTGTTCATTCTGATGAGTTTCAATAAACCTTAATGCTATATTTTAACTTTAAATATATGGGGAAATAATTTTTATTGATGTGGGCATATTTTCTCCATCTTCTGTCCAGATATATAGATATAGATATAGATATATAGATATATAGATATATAGATATATAGATATATAGATATTTTTTATCAACCTACTTGCTATATATTCTTAGACTTTCTATTTCTTAGTTTTCTCCATATGAATTTTCAAGGGGTCACTTATTCCTCAAAGAGCAGGAATTAATATTTTTAGTTGTAGTTTCAACTTTATGTAACATTTTATTTAATTTTTTTTTTTTTTTTTTTTTTTTTTTTTTTTTTTTTTTTTTTTTTTTTTTTTTTTTTTTTTTTTTTTTTTTTTTTTTTTTTGTCTTTTTTGAGACAGGGTCTCGCTATGCAGTTGAGGCTGGCCTTGAGCTCACTTTTGTAGCCCAGGCTGGTCTCGAACTCACACCAATCCTCCTGCCTCAGCCTCCCAAGTGCTGGGATTACAGGCGTGTGCCACCACGCCTGGCTTTATTTAAAATTATAAATATAAAGAAAATCACAAAATAAGACAGTGAGAAAAAATGATGTCCTGGAGTAGTACTAAGTTGACATCTAAAAAAGATTTTATAAAAGACTCGCTAAATTGGAAAATCCATCTAATCAGAACGCTCACCACAGAGATATTTTACAGGCTAATGTGTAGAAACCAAAATTTGTGACACATATTTTTGGCACTCTATTAGCCATTTGTGTACAAAATACAAACAAAATACATGAGATTGAGAAATATGTAGCAATAAAAATTTATTTGTTACAACTCTGAACTTGGGCGGCTCCAGAGCAATGCACCAGCAGACTCATTATTCGATGGATTCTGCATTCAGGATGCACTTCTTGCTGTGGTATCACATGCTGAAGAGGTTCACAGCTTCTTCATGCTTCCCACATTTGTACACTCATCACACCCCTGTGGGCCTCTCCCTTGTCATTTAAACAACTCCTCAAGCCCCAAACTTTTACCAGTATCAAATTACATAGAAATTCTAGTTTAAGAATTTAGAGAGACATGTCCGGCATGGTGGCACATGCGTGTAATCCCACCACTTGGGATGCTGAGGCCGGAGGACCAATTTGAGTTCGAGACCAGCTTGGGCTATAAAAGTGAGCTCAAGACCAGCCTGAACTGCATAGCAAGATGCTATCTCAAAAAAAAAAAAAAAAAAAAAAAGGAATTTAGAGAGACATATTCATATGATAGCAGAACTCTATTCACTTTTTGCTTAATGCATATTTATCAACTTATTCCAAAATATATTATTTCAAGGACTAAAAGTCCTTTGCAAAACTGGTATCCATAGCATGAACCACTATACAAACAGATTGAAAACTGTTTTACTTTTCAAAATGATAGGCAGCAATCAAAGACAAGGGTCATAAGCAAAGCCCCTTTCTCAAGGTACTAAACTGTATGTAAATAGAGGGAAAAACTTTTTGTATTCTTACTTTACACTTTCATTAACCCTTGCATACTTAGGAAGTGCTTCACTGTTCAAGTCTGTAAACTCAGGCACTGTACAGAAACATTTGTGCAGAAAACTCCACAGATTTATCATTTATGAATTATTCAACATTATCATTATTAGCTCTCATAATTCTAGCCATGCTGTTCATGTGCCTCTTTCTTTTTGCTTAAGTCATATAAAACTCAGCTGACAAAACATTAGCCTCCATACCATGGGGAATTGTTAGAGCTTGATTTGGCTGATTATAGTTGCCTCCTACTTGTGAGCCCAGCACTTATGTGTACACTTGCTTTGTTTGTAATTTCCAAATACACAGTTTCCAAAAAGGTGAAGTGCCTTTAAGCAATAGTTTGAAGCCATTGACACTTCCCACTCATAGCATTTGATGTCTGAGAAGGGCCATGCTCCGGAGTAACACTCAGGTCTACAGTTCATCTATAGTCTATAGAGCAGCAGGCATGGTGATGGAGAGCTCAACTGCAACAGCGCAGTGAGAGCTGTTTCTCATAATCTCACAGAGTTTTGTCTTCTCCTGGCACTTTATTTATCATGCATAGTGACACAACCTCAGAATGTTGCCATACCATCATAAAAGCCCAAATACTTTTAAGTAAGATGGTACATAGCTAACTCTAAATCTCTTATTTTAGATTGTTGATCCCACTATTTTCTCCAAGCTCTCTGGAAAGGGATGGATTGAAATCGTAGAGACTCTGAATTAGCGCCCAAAGCTCTGGAAAAGCTAGCCTGGAAGGAACTCATGCTGGCTGTCCCCTGCACTGGATAACTGGGTCTAAGATTCAATCTCATATTCTTCTATATTTGGGAGTCTGATTTATTAGAGTACAGGGAGAAGGAAGTTCATATAGAATGGCATGAGCTTACCTTTGTCACTCTCTTTCCTTACATGTCAAGCCTGTTAATGGCAAAACTCTGGACATGTCATGAAGTGACTCACGTGGAGGGTATGGAAATCATGGAAATATGTTCTTGCTTAGATCTGTTATTTTAGAAAATAAAGAAAGATGATAGTACGTACTCATAGAACTCCATGATGGCTTTGTCCCATTCAACTGTACAATGACCATTGACATACTGAATATTTTTGCACATGGAGAAACAGAGACTCTGAAAGCTTAAATGTGTTGATTACTTCATTCATTCACTCATTCATTCATCCATTCCTTTACTAAACAATATTATCTGGATCCTTATAATGTGTCTGCCATTGTTAGATGTACTGGGGATACACAGATGAAGGGAAGATTAAATTCTTAAGAATATTACAAAATGTGGGGGAAAGCCTCAGAAAGAAGTTCTAGCAAACATACACTTTGTGCTCAGCTTTGTCATTTGTTCTCCCACATTATATCTGGTCACCAATTGGCAGAAAGTAAAGAAATTCATTTTCTAGGGCAAGTTCAAGGTGCAGTATTAGACTAAGGCAAGATGAAGAACTCCAACCTTTCACTTTCTCTAACTCTCTGTTAGTATGGTTCTCTGTTCAAAAGTGATTCTGACGTTGAAGGGCTAGGACCAAAATATTGGTTATACTTGCAGCCCTTCTTTTTCTCTAATTTGTGGTAGGTAAACTTAAGTTCTTAACAATCCAAATGAGATTAGTAATATTATTACTGTATAACATAGGTACTTGAGTTTAACATCATTGTCATTTTGAACATTAAGCATCTTAGACTTAACCTGGAATCAACTTTCCATCAATCATTGATATTCTAAGAAATCCCTGTAGAATGTGATATAAGGCAGTTACACATTTTTACAGAGACACTTAGAAATCTGAGCATGTACAAAATTGTAGCCAGTCAAACTTATGGCATTTTTCCATGTCTCTTATTCTCTTTTAATATCTTTCTTTGTTTTCTTGTAAAACAACCATTTACTTGAGAGAGGGAGAGAGAGAGAGAGAGAGAGAGAGAGAGAGAGAGTATAGCAATAACTGAAGTGATATTAGAGGCAGCGCACATCTAAAAGACCTGAAGGGATCAGGACATAAGAAAACTTGGGCTGTAACATCCTATAACTCAGTGATGGTCCCAAATATTCTGTTCAAAGAGATTTTGGGGCCACAGAGGAAAGGGCTTGATGATGTATAGTTGCCTAAGGAGAGTCACCTAAGGAGAAAACATTCTCTCAGCTTTCACAGAAAGCAAACTGGCCAAGCAATGGCTATGACTCATCCAAATGGCTGACAATGAAAAGAGATCCACAAAGCGCTATACATGGTTTCAAGGTAAATCTGGAGGGGATTTGACTGACCTTGGGAGATACAAAGGTTACATGTTTGTTATACAGGTCTTGCCTTAACTTGCCCTTAACTGCCCAGTTGAAAACTTTAACCATGAAGCATAAAATGTAAAGCTAGATTAGTATTTTGAGCTATAAAAGGCTTAAATCAGCAGCTTCCAATATTTTCAGTTCTGTCAATAACCCACTATGATTATAGAATATTGGACTATATATATATAACTACTTTCTCTTAGCTCACTAAGAAGAAAATTTTGTATCAATAATGATAAGAAAGATTATAATATCTAAATCCTCTGCTATAAATAACTACTATGAGGACAATAATATGCATTGTATAAATTATGGGAAACATGCTACTAACGTATTTTGAAATTGTCTAAATGTTATTTCTTATTAAAACTAATGAAATAAATACACAAATAAAATAAAATTAAAAGTGTTTCAGAAATCCAGGCCACTGTGTGTGTACCACCTTTAAATGAACAAGGCTTCCCTATCAGAGAGCACATGTCTAAATGCCTTTGGTCCTAGAATTTACCAGGATGTCTCCATGTTGTTGTTTTGTTTCATTTTATTTTGTTTTGTTTTGTATTTTTTTGTTCCAGGCCTGCTCCCTACTCCTGCCTGCCATACCACCCTGTTTTTTAAAGGATGCTTCTACTTTGCAAAGGTTTGCTTCCTTACCTCAAAAGATGGCTGGAGTTTGAACTTAGGTGGCTGAATTTGGGCAGGGAGTGGACCTTGCTTTGTTTCTGGACAGTAATACTGTGCACTGCTATGGTAAAGAGAGGGAATACTGCATCCTGCTGTCGAAGAGCTAAATAGAGGGCCTTCTACAGCCCAGCTTCCTTCTCTCTCAGCCCAGCTGAGAATGTCAGGAAATCAGGATGTGGCTGAGAATCTTGGAGTTAAATATTAGTGGGCCGCTGTTGGGGCTTCCAGACATAGGCATGCTTGCACACACCCACACAGCACACACACTTGTACACACAACCCCAGGTGGAACAGGGAATTAGTCAGTGGAGGCCTGACAAAGTGCTTCCTACACATGCTGTTCTGTCAGGCGGCACAGCTTCTTGGGCTTCAGAAGTAATTACATGGATTTTCTGTCTTGTACTTGCAAAAACACAGCCCAGCACAGTGCTGCTGCTGCTGCTGCTTTGCTCGTCGCTGACAATGCCTTTGGCTCTAGCAGGCAGCAGGCTGCAAGAAAATGTTTACATGCTCTCTTTTAAGAATTCAAACCCCAAGAAGGCTGAGGAAGTACCAAGAAAAGGAAGACAGGTAAACAAAGAAAGTGAAGTTATTGCATGAGGGAGAAGGGTAGAGAGGAGACTTCTGTAGGTGAGCAAGCATGACATCATAGAAGAAATGAGGGCTACAAAAGTAAGGGAATTGCTCATAAATGGTTATGGTATTTAAACGAATGAATTTTCTTCTTCTTTTTTTTTTTTTTTTTTTTTTGGTATCTACGCACGATTAGTTGACCAATTATACTCATTTTACTTACTACTGACTCATCAATCAATCAATCAATCAATCAATCAACAATCATTAGACCCTGCATGGCTAAAATTCTTTGCTAGGCAGCCTGTGCTTATGTAGTCTAGGAAATAAAGCAAAAACCACAGTACATGCACAAAATTAATTTAAAATCGAGGTGGGAAGACAATTTCTCACCTCGAAGTCAAAGGTGATCAATGATTTGTCTGCACCTCAGTTGCGTATGGAGCCTTTACCACTATTTGGGGACATACCATTTTGTATTCTTTATTTCAGTGGGAATTAGAACCAAGTAACAGGATACAGGAATGAAAATACAATCTACTATGGTATTGTAATGAGTAATTTTGGCTTACTCATTAAGCCAAACTTAATGTGACTGGATTGGGGAATGCCTGGAAAACTGCTAATACCTATGTCAGGGTGTTTTGTGAGAGTGTTTTCTGAGAAAATTGGAGTGCTCAGTGTCCTAAGTGAGGAAGACCTCCTTAGACCTCAAAGAGTCCAGGACCAATGTGGAATGACATGTGTGTCCACATATTCAGCCCTTCTTGTGTGGGTATGTATTTTCTGCTGCCATTGCTCCAGAGTACAAATTGAATTGCACAAGTAACTTTGTAAAGGGCTTTCAGGCCTGTAGTCTCTGACTAGGGCTTCATCACTATGTTTGTTCTGAATATTGCAGCTTCTTGTCCTCTACAAGTTCCAGTTTCTACAGGTCTTTAGCCTGCATATGGCTTTGAAGAATTATTCAGACTCTGTTTGGCATAAGCCAGTCTAGTAAACTTATTAATCGTGCATATTCTATTGGTTTTGCTTCTCTGGAGAACCTTGATGCATACAGAGATTTGTTCTGCTATGAGCAAGACAGGGCAGGGCACAAGTCAGAGGAAGAAGAAAAATGCCTTGAAATATACTGTATGGGTAAGAGATGAGCAGTACACTGCAATGAGGAGAGGGATCTGGGTGAAAATATTTGCAACTTTGCATAATGTTCCATGTGCAGCTCATGTACCTGTTGTTTAAGGAGTCAATGAATTACAAATGTATAAGCTGTGTACATGGAAAATTCTTAAGTAAAGCAAGCCAGTTTATCCTACAGCTGCAGCAATGGTTCTAGTAGTTGCATTACTTCCAAGTAGTATTTACAATGCTGACCATGTCTGTTTCTATAACTTCTCTTCTTATTTGGGTTTTATGCTTCCATACATTTGTCTTGATAGCCAGGGTGTTGCCAAACCATTCAAGAAACTTGGAGTTATCCATGGTAAAAAAAAATGAAAACAATCCTTACTACAGAATACACTTATGATTGTATTGATTGTCCCTGTGGCCTTGAACCAGTCCTTTCACTTCCCAGAAATTCTTTTATATTCTCAAAACTTGTAGATATATTTAAGCCTGCAGAAGTTATTGGCCCATCACTGTGGCTTTTCTTAGCACCAACCAACCAGTCAGTTTCTCATATTTACAAGTTGGTGTTTCCTTTGGGGTTTTCATTCTGACTGTTCTGATTTTCCAGTGCTTCTTAATCTGTCTCAGACTATCAAAACTAAAATGTGGTTCCAGGCCCCACGCAATGCCACCTGTCACGTGCCGCCTCATCAGATCTTCCAGTTCGCATTGCATTCTCTCTGCTAAACTTAGAGCAATACAGTAATGCAGGGGTTCAACGGTTAGAGGCCATGTGAAGTTTTGGCTAAATAGTTGTATGAGAAACATAGCAAATTAATAAATTGGATCATACTGATAAAATCGTTATTATTTTCACTACATCTTTTAGGACTTAATATGACTAAGAAATACAATTAAATTCCTATTAAGAACTATTTGGTATGAACCTGGAGAAAATAAAGCAAAACAAAATATTTTGGGTCAGACAATGCACTTGCTAAATGCCACTTTGTCACGTAGGACTGTCAATTCCAGATCGATGCTCCATTCTGTTTCCCTGTGGATTATTGTCTTCCTCCTTAGAGAATTTTTATCCTGGGCTCTCACTTTGATAAATATGTGTGTGTGTACATGATCACAAAACTCTAGATATCTTCTCCATATTTCTAGATAAATCGTTATCTCTATCATCTCCTTCATCACTTGCAAACTAGTTTGTGTGAAACAGACTGAGTGACACTGAACTCTTTCAATTGTTGTCACAGTTGAAGACTAATGATTGCTAATGACATAGGGTGCTATTTTGTTTCCATTTTAAAGATTACATATCTGAAGCTTAGGGAAACTAAGTAACAGGGTCAAAATCCTATGTAATGTAGGGTAGGACAAAGTCAAATTTGCATTTGTCTGATTCCAGGATCATTCCATCATTTGACTTTTATAAAGAAACTGAAAATATTTTTAAAAAATGAAATATGGACATGGAATTAAATGGAATTAAGAAATTTATATGGCGTGCAAAACATAAGTAGAAAAATGTAATGGGTTCTGTACTAGAAATTCATTTGGAGTAGAGAGAATCTCTTGAGAGATTTGGGCACACTTTGTATAAATTAAATTGAAAATTCCTATGTCACCCAAAAAAAGTTCATTTGTATACCATAAATATAAGTATGCTTTTGCTGTATTTCAATCATATAAGTGAACCTGTTAGGCTAAAATGAGAAATCAGAAGAAAGTTTCAAGTAGAACAGCACAGATGTACAATGGGTAAAAAGTTTCTTTTCGGAACGTTGTCCCTCCATGCATTCATTAACATGATATTTACAGTACTGAAATAGAAACCTGCAAAAATTATATTAAATTGCTGTTCTACAGAAAATAATTTATAGGTACATTTGGTGTTTGCAGTATCAGTGTTCTAAGAAAATGCTCTCTCTTTCAAGAATGTTTTTGTGTAAATTACTAGTAAAACAGATCCTTTCACATCTTCTGTTTCTTGAAGTCTTAGTATAAGAGCTCGATATTCTGACAAAGATTAAGCCTGCCAAACATAGGTAAGAGAAAACATCAGACAAGAGATTCAAATACACATTTTGGATAAAGACATACCTAGGTAACACCTGATTTAAGAGATGAAAATTATAAGACATAATTCCTTACACAAGGCGAAAATCAAAAGAAATTTGATTCAACTTGTGCACTCTACTAGAGATTCAGAAATGGGGAACATTGGAATTTTCATGTTCCAAGATGGGTTTGAAAATTGAGTGAAATTTTTAACAGCCATACAATGAACAGTACAGGAGCATTACTCTTTCAAAATCCATGATGTCAAGAGACTCCACCGCCACTCAGAAAAGTGGGGAAACTTTACATTTCGGAGATGTGACAGGCATAGCTTATCTACAGATTGGAACCTTTGGTGCTCAGGGTAGAGTACCAAATCAATTGGTTGTGGGGCTCTGCTAGGGCATTGCTGTGACATGCTTAGTGTGTCTGGGTCTATCTTAGAGCCAGGGCCTTGTAATCTATGTCTTGTCATTAACCCTTCCCCTCTGGCGCTGTTCATGGCTACCATGAAATGAGTAGCTTTGCTCTGTTCCACTACGCTGCCATGATATTTTTCTGCTGGAGCCAACTATGAATCAAATCATGTAAAAACATGCACCAAATTAAACCTATCATGCCTTAGAGGTATGAACTTTGGGTGTCATGTCCCTGTGGCAGAACATGGGTAATACAAATGCCATGCTGAAAGCGAATGAAAAAATAACAGAAAAATAAATGAAGATGAAAGAAAACTAACATAGATTTGTATGTTACAGCTTCATCTCCTTAAAAATTTCTGAAAGGTTCAGTAATGAAGATTGTAGTCCTGGGTCAGAGTACTGAACTTCTATTGATTAAGGAAACTACCCAGCACTCAAGAAAAACGATTTAAGGATATGACAAAATGAAAGAGTGAGACAGCCAATCCTTATCTTTTCAGTGTGACAAAACTCCCAGGCTGAGCTCTGGTCCTTCCATGCACGAACTCTGAATCAGCTGATCTAGCTCTCACTTTTAAATACAGAGATATCAGAGATTCACTGTTGATTATTTTATTTTTATGTAAAATTACTTACATGAGAAATAAGGAAATTAAAAAAGAATAAAATCCAGCAACAAGAAAAACCACGTTAAACACAGGTAATCCAAGAATCAGAAAACTTCAATGAAATTACAATTGAAAACTTTAAGAAACATTCATTTATTCATTCATTCATTCAGTGAATATTAAGTGGGAGTTTAAAACACATAAGCCGGTAACTGTTCTTATTATTTGACATATATTTTTAAATAGGACCCAGAATTTGGGGACTTATGTTTGACATTTGTGAGATAGTTCTATACATCTTATACAGAATAGTATGGTATAAACAGAAGAGTTTAGAAAACTGAGCCAGGCTTTGAAAAGGTTTAAGAAATTATACAATAAAATAAATGGAAGAATTGGAACTGGAATTCAGAAAAAAAAAATCCTCTTGAACTAGAATGAAATTACAAAGACATTAAATAGGAAATAATATATAAATAAATTAAGAAGTCAAAATAAAAAGCTCAGTGTTCATTAGGGAACATGACAAGAGAATAGAAACTAGGTTTCAGGGTAAATCTTGAGGAGATTCGACTGATCTTCTCAGAAACAAAAGTTACATGTTCTGTAACTTTAACTTGTCCTTAACCATCCAGCAGGAAAGTTTAATCATGAAGAATAAAAAAGTGAAGTCAGATTAGTATGCTGGCTGTAAAAGGCTTAAGTCAACAGCTTCCAACATTGCCAGTTCTGCCGATAACCCACTACTATTATGAACTATTGGACTATACTTACAACTACTTTCTCTTGGTTCAATGAGAAGAAATAGTGTTTAGAAAAGTTACCATGTCTGCATTTTGTATTTTCAACAACTACTATGAAGACAACAATATGCACTGTATTTATTATTATCTTTTTTAGCAGGACCAGGGTTCAAAGTCATGACCTTCCAATTGCCAGGCAGGTACTTGTGCCACAGAGCTAGCTCCCCGGCCCCTCATTGTGTTAATTATTGTGGCTGTCCTGTTCACATGTTTTGAAACTCTCTCATTATTATTTATTACTAAACAGAGTACAATTATAAAAAATACAATAAAATTACTGAAATTGAAAATAATGTTCAATTATAAGATTACTGAAAGACTATAACTTTAACTTATTGTGTTACAAATAGTGCTTAATTAAAAACAAAACAAAACAAAACAAAAAATCTGGCATATTAAAAGAAAATAGGAAGGGATGGGCTATAAAAGTGATAAAAAATTGAAATAACCTGAACTGAAAGATGCAGGTTTTCAAATACAAATGTCCCTTCCACTTGAAGCCAGGACTCTTGAATTTCCTGCAAATTCAAGGTGAAGATCATACTCCATAAACAGGCAAGGACTGGTCTCACTCAAAATGTTGCAGAAAAGGTGGTCTGAACTTTCACATCAAGAGAACTTGGATCTGGAAGGTAAATTTTTTGCTTTCAAATATAGGAGGGAAAACAATTTCAAGTGAGAATTTACTCCTAGATAAGAAAGAAAAGAAAACTGAGAGGTAACTGAAAATTTATATGTAGATGTCAAGTAATTTATTTCACATGCTATCTGGCCCAGGAAGTAGGTGGAGTTTCACACCTATCCATAATGGTGATGAATATGTGAAGAAGATAGGAAGACTCTTAAACATGGTTTCAAAAATATTTTAAAAGTTATAAAATAAGAAAAATATGATCACTCTACAATATCTTAAATATTATTTTAATATTGTAGGTGCTTTACAGCTCCGAGATATGAACTTCCAAAAATCTCTTTATTTGAAATCTTTGGGGTCCTGCCTTGCTTTGGCACTGTTTTGGTTCTCCACCACTGTAGTAAATGTCTACGGTAATAAGCTTATACAGAGAAAAAGACCACTTTCACTCAGGTTTGTAAGCACTCTGAGCAGTCTATCCTAGCATAGGTAGCAGGTTGAGATAGAGCGAAATCACTTAACTCCTGGCTGAGAGGTGAAAAGAGAGAAGTAAAAGCGCCAAGGTCTCATAGTGATTTGAAGACTTCCCATCAAACTGAACTCTTTTTTTTTTTTTTTTTTTTTTTTGTTTCTCTTTTTGAGACAGGGTCTTGCTGTACAGCTCAGGCTGGCCTTGAGCTCAGTTTTGTAGCCCAGGCTGGTCTCGAGCTTTCACCGATCCTCCTGCCTCAGCCTGCCGAGTGCTAGGATTACAGGTGTGTGCCACCACGCCCGGCTTGAGCTCTTAACATTTTCTTTGTTTTGTTTTGTTTTTCTCCATTGTAAATTTTATTTTGTTTTAATTTTTAAACGTTTTATTAATATTAATGATAAAGAAATGACAATGAGAGCTTCAAAACAGGTTAGTAGGACAGTTACAATAATTAATACATTACATATTGTTGTCTTCATAGTAGCTGTTCAGAGTACAAGATGCAGACATGATATCTTTTCTAGACAATATTTGTACAAATCTTTCTTGTCATTGAACTAAGACAAGGTAGCTGTATGTATAGTCCAATAGCTCATAACAGCAGTAGGGCATCAGCAGAACTGGCAAAGTCAGAAGCTGTTAACTTGAGTCTTTTACAACTCAGCATATTAACATGGCTTTACTTTTTTATTACTTTTAATAAGAAATAACAATGTATAACAATATGACAGTTTCAAAACACATTAGTAGAACATTTCCATATTTGATAGAATCCGTATTGTTGTCCTTTTAGTTTTAAACAGCACAGGGTGCAGATGTTTTAATTTTTGAAATCATTATTGGCGCAACAAAATTTATTCTCATTGAGCTAAGAAAAAGTAGTTGTGTAGATAATCCAATGTTAAACAACTGGGTTAGACAAAGTGGGTTATTAGAAGAACTGGCCATGTTGGGGGCTGTTGATTTAAGCCTTCCATAGCTCAGCATGCTAATCTAACATTTCTTACCTCTCCCAGTACTGCCCAGATAATGATGGAGCCTTCGGCACCTGGGCCTTAGCATGACTATCCAAATCCAAACTATAGTAAACAATGCAAATTTACCAGTGTGATATTTAAAAATTGTTTAGAATTAAGGAAGTTCACGGATCTCCCATTCTTTTCACACGCCGAGAATTTACTTTGGATGAAACCAAATGCAGCTTCCCGGAAACGCCACTGCTTACCTGTCTCCTTGCATGTGCTGGTTCCCATGCCGAGAGTCGTCTTCCCTTCCTGAACGGCACAGGTCTATCTGTGAAGAGCAAAGCAAGTATGGTAAGCCAGGAATCCTCTAGTACCCTTAATTTCCATAAGTCTTGTTTTCACAGTATTTATTTAATAGGAAGAAATATGTTAGAGTATATAGAAAAGTCATTCTTAAAGACAAAAAAAGTAATTTGACGAAATACGGTTTAGAAAGATTTCTTTTCCTTTAGAAACATAATTCTTGTGGGCCCTCTCACTCCTCTGCTGCTTATGCATGGATAAACACAGTCACCTGACATTGGTTTAACTGCCCTTCCCTTTGGAAAGACTGTGATCTCCTGAACCTACAAAAGGAATGAGTGGCAGTTTATGTAATAATATATTTCTCGTTCTTGGCAGACTAGTTAAGCTCCTACTGGCCTCTTTATTAGTATTTCAAGCAATCGTGTTAAGGATTCTTACGCACCCAGAAGAGCTCAGATAATAAGACTTGCAAGTTTTAGGGTCAGATTCAAACTCAACTTTCTATGAACCTCAAGTCTCTTTTCACAGAGCAAAAGCTACACTTAGAAAATGTTCTGAGTTATCTCTGTCCCATGAAAATCTGGGTATGAGATATCTCAGAGCTAGTTCTAATGTGAACAATGATCAGATTTATAGATTTTTGCATATCACTGTTGCCCTTTATATGTCTCCAGCCTGGACATTTGTCAACATAGTTCCATGCCTGTCAGTGACATATGCCTTGAAGCGATAGGTTTGGAAAGGCTGTGTCACAGCCACAGGACCAGATAAGGGGTAATGGGCCTTAGCTCTGCAGAATGTGTGCATGTTTAGCAATGATTTTTACTAAATATGGGCCATCATGCTTACATTCTCTCAAATAGTGTATTCATGTCTCCTATGCAACTGTATTGCTTTACGCTGAAAATGTACAATGACATCATATCTGTATATCACTTTGCGTTTTTGATGAACAAAAAAGCTACTATTAATATGATTAAATACATTTAAGTATACAGTCTAAATATTGCACAGAATAGGTAGAGGCAATCAATAGTAGAAAGTGCCAAGAAATGAATTAGTCAAGATGTTTTATTTGAAAACTGGTTAACAATGAATCTTTAATAAGTAAGAACTAAAAAATTTAAGTTTTGTTTTGACAGTATTTATTTAACATGGAGAAATATGTTAGAGTACAAAGAAAAGTCATTTTTTAAGGACAAATGAAATTTGACATAATATATTTAACAAAGATTTATTTTCTTTGAAAAATATAATTCTCTCTATATTGTGGCTCTACTTTTATCTGATACTGAAAAATGGAGAAAAAGATGACTCCTATCTAAAGAAACATCAATTCCAATATATGTTCAATTCAAATACTCTTCACTCTAAAATTAAATTCATATAAAATAGTATATTTTTGTCTTTCCCTCCTTTTGTTTATATGTACAAATCAGACAAGCCATTACACCATCCAAACAACTATGCACATTAACAAATGGAGCATAGTAGTTATAATTTTACACACACACACATACCATTCTCTATGAAAGCATCAATAGTCTGAAAGCTGAGTGGGAATAGCTGGGAAAATATGCTTTACAGACACAATGTTAGCAGAAGATTAAATAACCAGATGTCAGAGGGAAAAAATTCAATGAAAGTGAATAGAAATGTACAGGTATTCTATAGAGCTAAAGCATTCAAGATTAATCATAAGAAAATTATCTTCCCCTTGCAGTCATTCAATTACTGTGTGTGCAAATATTTTGGAATGGATGTTTCCTACTCAAATATAATATTATCTACCTAAGAAGTCCTGTTGGGAGTCATGGCAGACTTAGGATATGATTTGTACAATGCAGTCCAATCTGCAAACAATATCTTGAGTTGCTATAGAATCTTTCATGAGCAAAACTACAGATGATTCGTGTCATTCAGATCTATAGCACTGGGATGGAGCAATGAGAAGAGAATATATAACTTAGTAATGGGCTCAGACAGCTGAGAGAAGCCAAGTTTATGTAGGGCATTTGATTGAAAATAGATGAAATTCAAGAGTGTGTCAACTCAGCCAGCACCTACACAAACCAAAAAGCAAATAAGCCATTTGCTATTTTATTATAAGGCGATATGGACGTGGACAGGGCCAGGAACTTGGAACAGCAACCGTGCATTTTTATTGTGTTTCAATGTTATTAAATAAAATAATTCTTTGTAATTACACACAATAGAAGACAGTGTGTTTCATCTCACTGATATTTTTAAGGGGTGAGTGTCAGCTTCTTACCATACAGAAACTGTTAGCAGTGACCACAGGGGGCGGAATTGCCAATTTATCTTAGACGTCTTTTAAAATAGATACTTCTTAAAATTTTATATTGAAAGCTTACAAATATTACTTCATATCTTTCTTCAGTTCTATAATTGCTAGGTTTTCTAGTCTACTTTCATGATTTCTGCAATCTTAGTACACACAAGAAAAAAAATACGTCAAACTCCTTATTTTACCTATGTAAATATTATTTGCATTTTTTAAATGAAAGCATAAAGAAGTAAATAGTCTTAGTATGGAGCTCAATATTGGATAAAATTACTGAAGAGGAAGCAGAATATTTCTACACATGTGCATACACATTCACACACAATCCACAAGCACAAGTGCACACACACATACACACACATATGGACACACAAGAATGACCCAGATAAAATTCAAACTCATCAATTATTATATTACAGGAAAATTAAGACAGATACAAAGATTTCAGACAGAACCTGAACATAGAAGCAAATACTGAGACAGTATTGAACAAGAGCCAAATCAATGATTTAAAACAGTAAATGATAAATTTAAGAATTGAGAACAAGAAAAAAATTCAAATAGAAGAAAACCATTAGGATAAAGATTATGCAAGAAGAATATATATCTACGTATATACGTACATATATATATATATTAATCTATATAAAATATCACTCATATACATATGCTGAGTTTTTATGAGCAAAGATCAAGAGTTAGAAAAAAATTTTGTGTAAATGAGTAAGAAAATGAAAACCATGTCAACCAAATAAATTCGCAAAGGACATGGTAAGACACAAATATTCAATATCTTTATCTCTATCTATCCATCTGTCTGCCTGTCTGTCTGTCTATCTATCTATCTTTAGTATTACTAAACCTCACTATTAGGAAAAATTAAGTATGATGCTTCTTATTATATCAACTGATTGATAATAAAATATCTACATTCATAGAAAAACTGACGAGGCAATCCATTTTTCTCTCAGGATGCATTAGGATATTTAGAAGAAAAAGTCTTAGAATTTTGCACTGTGTTAACTATTTCAAGAAATTCATTGTACAAAGATAAATAGGTATATGAAAATATCTACATACATATATTAAATTCAACATATACACATCAATATATAAATAATTCATATATAAATCTCAGAACATTTCAGAGAAATTTAAGTTGTTATTTAGGTTTTTCTTTTCTAAAGAATTGATGGAGTGACACTTTCTGTCTGCCTTTTCCAGGAGAAATATAAAGCTGGAGAAAATGACCCATCCCCTGTCCCAGACCCATTGACCTAGTCTAAGTGCTGGAAGCTGACAGGCTACAAAGAAAGCTCAGATGGTAGTTTGAAGAATTTTGTGAGACCTGGACTAATTGCCCTGCTAGAGGTTCCCAGTGGCCGAATTTATCAAGCATATGAGTATCACAGAGAGATGCTTTGAAATACTTGAGGTTTCAGAAACACTGAATTGTGCAGAAAAGCAGTGGAAGAAAAAGGCATTGACTGCCCCATGGATATCTCAGGGCACAAGCAACTCTGCAGCCTGACACAAAAACACATGCAAATGTGGGGCACACTTAGGAATCCAGAGATACCCTCAAAGATGATGGTAAACACACTGGTGAAAAATACAAATTCATATATATGTGTATATAGTGTATATATACTTCTGTCCTTTCAGCAGTATAAATGCCTCTGTTTGCAAGCAGCTCAGCTCACATGAAAAAAAAATTGATAAGATTTGGACTCTGTTCACAAACTCATCTGATGAAAAACTCGATCTCAGGATCTTCTTCATACAAACACAAATAGCAATCTTCTTCAAAATCATAAAACAGATCAAGTTCATGAACTAAGGTACCACTGTGTGTATTATATATGTTTCCATAAAAGCAAGACCCACACAATGAGTGATATTTTATTTTATTTTATTTTATGCAGGAGTCATTTATTACATGCAACTTTTTCATAGTTTTTTTTTATTCTTAAGGTGAATAAAAACAGTAAAAAGCATTGGAAATGATATAGAATTTCAGCAAACAAAACGATTGGAAGAAACGATTAGAAATCAACAATTATCCAAATTTTTCTGTGTATCCTGTGCATACATACATATTTTTTCTGTTTCTTTTTTTGTTTCTTTACACTCAGTGTGAGAATAAATCCAATAGAATCACATTGTCAATAAAATGTAAGTTTATTTCGTTTCTAAATGCATTTTGGACATTATAATATCAAGGAAACAAGTTTGCACTATGTATTTGTGATAGTATATACAAATATCCTTTAAAATTTGTGCAACATTTTATGAAGCTTTAACCAAAAGACCTGAAGCAAGAACTGCTCAAGCAGTGTCTAGAAACAGATTTTGTCCACAGCTAATAAGTGCAGTGTCTGTTAGTCTCTGTAGTTTCTCATACTAGATGTTCACACTCTGAAGTTTACTACTTCAGGATATGGTAAAGAATGACATGTTTTAATTTATTCCTTTGTTCCCTATCTGAAGAAATTTATATTGAACTGCTGTTTCCTGGGAACAACGTAAAATTAAATATAATTTACTCTTTTTTAGGGGCCTGTTACACCCTCTTTGGTTATATCTTCCTCTTGTGTTAATGATTTAAATAACAGTAGAAGAAAACAACACCATTCCAAGCAGGGGAGGAGACAACCAGTAACATCCCAGGCAAGAGAAGAGACAACAATCAAGGAGTCATTAGAATAATCAGGTTATCTGCTTCCTTGAATCCATTTTTCAGGAATCCCCAAGTAACCCCCTATAGCTGTTCTTGGGCTTTAGAATGTTTTCAATTAGCATTTGTATTAACCTGATGTTAGGTAAATGGTGATAGAAGTAGTGGTCTCTAGTCTGCATTCCCCAAAGCAGTTATGCAAATTCTATAGGCTGTCCTTCGGTATTCAATAAAAGTAAGATTCTTCTGTGGGTGGAGGCTCACTTCCAGAGACACAAGTCTCCGTGAGTCCTCTGAGCTACCTTCAAAAAAAAAAAAAAGAACACCAAAGTGACACAAGAGTGAATAGTACACCTAGGCCAGACTAGGCAGGGTTTCCAGAAATGTAGCTTAAAGCATCAGTGGATTCAGCTGAGAGTACTTCACATATAAGATCCAGCAAAATAGTGAATTTTTAAAAAATTATTGGAGTAGGAGACATATTGCCACTAATCTCTCTCAAAATTATCTCTCTCTTCACACCCACTTATCCTACTTTCCTTGTCACAATTTTTTTTTTTTTTTTTTTTTTTTTGGCTTTTTGATACGGGGTTTTGTTGTGCAGTTCAGACTGGCCTTGAGCTCACTTTTGTACCCCAGTCTGGTCTCGAACACGCACAGATCCTCCTGTCTCAGCCTCCCGAGTGCTAGGATTACAGGCATGCGCCACCACGCCCGGCAGCTCTTGTCACAATTTGAAGGAGCTGTCCAAGTTCTCCTTGGTGAGGATCTTTTGTTGTGGTGTTTTGACTACCTTGGCATCCTGAGTCTATTTTAAATGTTTAGGGTTTCTGGTCATTTTGATTTGGAGAAGTGTAAGAAGGTACACAGTTGAGGAACTGGTGAGTAGCAGAGATGAGAACATACTGTGGTGCTTTTATAGTCTGCCATTCTGTTAGGTGACTAGTGGCCTCAGATTTTACTATAGCTTTGGATACACCTCATAAGATCATCATGACTGTGATCTTCCAGAACTGCTTCAGAAAGTGATGAAGACCATGAGATAAGAGTGTTTGAAGTGAGGAATAGTATTCTGAGGTCAATTAACAGTAATATGCCTGTTATGTGATAGTATTTTAAAAATTTAAATATTCACTGTGTATTTCTCTCATACCTTATATAACCTCAAATCAGTGGAAGACCAATTATAAAGGATTAGGAAAAAAAAAAAGCAGCAAGGTTGAGAGACCAGGCTGCTCCCCATTTGAAAGGGAATCTATAGCCCTTGTGGTTCGCACCTTGTCTCACCATACTCTGACATCTCCTCTTAGGGACTCAAAGCACACGTGGCTCTTTGTGAGCAGAGGCAAGAATCTTGCATGTAAATTCCAGCCAGTATTTTCCTCTCCCCTATCTCAGAGCCCAGGACAAACTCATTATCAGGCAGGTCCGACAGACATTTCATCACATTGTGGCCCTACCACGCCTTGCCTGCCTTCAGGATAAAAAAGTCATCATATTCATTGTGTAACTATGTCTCTTTCAAGGAAAGTTCAACCTTTTAGGCTTTACTTGGTCATTTGGTGGAGCCTCCACACCTTTTACTTTGGCTTTCCGTCTATGCTGTTCTTTATCCTTGGTGAGATCTCTTTGTTTTATTTACTGATAGAAGGCACTCATGTTCACAAGGTAAATTGAGGTGAAGTGCAAATACAAGGGCACAGGATTTTTAATAAACATAGAAACATATAGGGAGTATTAAGATCATATAAACACAGTAATCTTAATACATTGATGTATAATAATATTTGTTATTATTTATGTCATTGTGTTCTATCAAATTCTATCTCCCCTTACCTCCTTCCCTCTCTCTCTTCCTGTATCTTGCTTCTCCCTTCACATACTTTCTCTATCCCTCATCCCATCCCTTTCTCTCATTCTTTATAGGAATGCACTATGGGTAATGACCACATGGTGTAGAGTTTAAACAACCATTATGGTCACACAGCAAAGAAAATCATCTGTAACTACCTATTCCTCCCACAAATGTCCTTAACCATTTAAAATTTTTGCCTCCCCTTCCTCTTAATGCCCCTTTCTATATATTACTCTATGAACATACTGGCTTTGTCCAATTTTAAAATATAATTGGTATTTAAGCATTTGTAGCTTTTAAAAAGAGAGTACCAAATAGTACTGAAACAGAAAAAAATATAAATGATACAGAATTTCACTTGACAAAGTACATGAGTTTTATATTTGTTATAATATGTAGTGCTGCTTTTCAATCAGTTATTGATATTACTAGATATATGCATGCAAAATTAGAAAAGTAAATAAAAAAGGAAAGACATGTATATGAAATTAAGAAGAGAAAAAATTGGTGCCAACAAGATGGCTCAGTGGTCTAAAATGCCTGCTTAGGAAAGCTTAGGCAACCACAAGAAGCGGTTCCTTGACACCACATGCTGCACCAGCCCCACCCCCAGATTAGGCTGAGCTGGCCATAATAAAGAAAAAGAGAAAACGTTGAAATCATTGAAAGACTGAGACAAAACAAATTAAGTATTATCTGCTTCTTTCCACAGATCAACAAAAGTGCACAATGCAGTTGTTCACACCACCCTGCTTACATACATAGATAAATCCCATTCTCACCCTCCTTCTCCTCATTTCAGTAACTCTTTAATTTTCAATAAGATCATTTTCCCCCAGGCATCTATTTTACCCTTCAGATTTCATTTTCTCTTTAAGGATCTCACACTAGGAAACAATATGATGTTGGGACACATAGGTCTGATTTATTTCACTTAAGAGTATGTTCTCTAGTTGTATCCATTTATAGAAGAAATATTCAAATTTATCCGTTTTATAACTGAGTAATACTCCATTGTGTAAAAACAGCACATCTTTATTCATTCTTTTGTTGATAGACATCTAGGTTGTTTCCACAATTTAGCCATGATAAATTGTGCTGCCATACACAAGGGTATACACATATTGCTGCAGCATGATGTTTTCAGTATGTCTGGAAAAAAAAAAAAACACCTGTGAGGAAAATGAATGTCTTGAATTGGATCTCAAATTCTAGCTATTTCAGGAATCTCCACACTGACTTTTATAGTGGCTGTACCAGTCTGCATTCCCATCAATAGGGGAGATGGGTTTCTTTTTCTCTACATATATTTTAGCATTTGTTATTGGCTGACTTCTTGATTTTAGTCATTCTTTCTGGAGTGAGATGCAATCTCAGTGTTGTTTTAATTTGCATTTCATGAATGACCAATGACTTTGAACATTTTTTCATGTATTTACATGCCATTTGTATTTATTTGTCTGAAAATTGTATGCTCATCTTAGATGTTCTTTTTTTAGATTAAGTCTTTCAATTTGGGAGGCTTTATTTTTTCAATTATATATTCTAGATTAAAGGCCTTTGTTGGAGGGTTAGTCAGCTATAATTTTCCCAGTTTGTCGGTTTTCTTTTTTATATTGTTGGAGATTTCCTTTGAAGTGCAGAAACTTTTTTAAAAAGATGAGATCACAGTGGTTGATTCATTGAAGTATTTTCTGTACAATTTGGTTTTTATTCATGAACTCTCTACATACCTGTTATGGTTTATGTCTAATTGTCCCCCCAAAGCCTCATAAGAACATGGGGCGGGGACTTTTAGAGTTTAAGACTTGACTAATGAGTCACTGGGATTATGTGTTTTAGTACTGATGGGATCATGGGTCTGAGTACTTCTGGGATTATGGGTGTGACATAAAATGGATAGGCTAAGGTAGAGAGCCAGAATGTAATATAAAGTGAGACAGAGAGAGACACATGCTGTTCCTCTCTGAACCCTTGGTTGCTCTGTTGCCTCTGTCACCATCATTGCTGTTTTGCTGCCATGAACTGCTGCCCTCTGCCCTGTGCCTCTCTGCCTTGGAAGCAACCAAGTATGGACTGAAACCTCCAGCAACTGTGAGCTAAATAAAAATTTTCTTACTTCATTTTGGGTGTTGAGTATTTACCCCAGCAATGAGAGAAGAGAACTCTAAGTAAAACAATACCCCTATGGCTTTAAGGTTTATACCTATATTTTCCTCCAGATGATTTAGTATTTCTGTTTTAAAATTTAAATTTTGACCATCATTTTGTACATGATAATAGACATAGATCGGGTTTTAGCCTTTGGCATGTGGAACACCAATATTTCCAGCACCATTTATTAAAGAGGTCATCACTATGCTGATTTTATTACAGTAGCTTTATAGCATAATTTGAGGTCAGGGGTTGTGATACTTCCTGTCTTTTCTTTGTCTCCGAGGCTCCGAGGCTTTTTATATTGAATCAGCTTTAGTTATCTCTCTGCACCAGATAGGAGATAGAAATATGTTTGATGAGTAAATAGTACATTTTCAATAGAGATATACACTTAGAACTTGATAACGTTAAATGCCTAAAATCCAAAATGTTGTATGATACACTTAAATATATATATATATATATATATATATATATATATATATATATATATATATATATATATAAAATCTCCATAGTTAGGAAGGCCACTCTTGGAAGGCCATGGTCAATCCTCAGCTATTTGGAATGAATTTTGTATGTTTCACAGAAAAGGACTACTTTCTCTTTAAATATCTAATTACAAATTTATTTTAATTTCTTATGTGACATTTACATGACCTATTCGTTAAAACAACCCGTCTTTTTTTTAAATCAACTTTAGAAAGAAGCATTACAATATTTAATGTTTAGTTTCAAGCCCTTCCACACGATGACAATAGGCACTCAATAAATATTTCTTGCTTGCCTACATGGAATCAAGACAGTCAATAAATTTTTGTTAATGAAAATTTAAAAATATGTTTCTCTTTTTCAAAGCCTTAGCTCTTTTTCTACAGCTTTGTTTCTTAGTTCTGTGAATAGTCATACAAAATACTTTAAAAGATTAGTTAGTTTTTCTGGTGGTTTCTTCATATATTCGGGTTGTCACAAATCAACAGAAATTTTACTCTTAGCATCAATGCTATTAGATGCCCCTCAATTGAAAGGCAAAGCTTACCTTCATTTTAGGTTGTCGCACCCAATTCAACCCCAGCAACATTGGGTGCAGAGGAAAACTGTTGTCTCCTCTGTAGCTTCCTCAGAAAAACAGTGAGACTAGAGACCTACAGGTTCACAGCACATTATTTAAAGTGGGTCTGTAAGTTATCTGGAAAATTTGTAAGGATTTTCTTTTATTTTTAGCTCCACGTGGAATCCAGAACAGTACCTGGTTCTTCATGTTGTCACATCTAGTCTGAAAGGTGTGTCTTTTTCCATATTTGTGTGATCCCCTTTACCTTTCTTTTTAAAGAATCTTTTTCTAGCTTCATTTATTCTCTAGGTTCTATAGGTTGAAATCAAGTAATCAGTATTTTAATGAGCGAAGTCTAAGTAAGTGTGGATTTTAAGACTTGAAGACAAATATCTCCTATGAGAAAATGGCACCGTAAGCTCATGAAGTTTCCATCATACATTTGGCATCCTTTCTCTGGTAGCCTCTTACCCAAAAGCAGACCACTGCATTCTCCCCTCAACTGTCTTTCTGTGCTTGCTCTTTTCAGAGACTTTCATGAGATTTTTGCTTATAGGTTCAAATGGGAATCTGCCAGTGAATGCTTAGAAATTAAAAACTTGTTTTCTCTTTAATTGCTAATCAGTCTGATGTGGCCCTATATGCTCAACCCTTTTGTATCCCTGAATAACTCATATAAAAACACATCCCTAGAAATGATGTTGTTTTAGTGCAGTGACACATGAGATGCATGGTGGAACTCTTCCATGAACTTATGTATCTAAAGCATGAAACTCACACAGAATCATTTTGAGAAATGATCAATTCATTTTGTCTCATGGGCCCTAACTAACACACTAGTCCATGGATCTGTTACATGATAGAGCAAAAGGAGAAACATAGCTCAGTCAAATCTGAGTAAACCAACAGGAAATCTCCATGCTAAAAAAACACCGTCTGTGTATATGCAGAGAAAATAAACTTATTTGTCCAATTTATTTGTGAAAACCTTCAAAGGAGTTATTCATAAATTTGTGAATTTGTCTTGCTTTGCAAATTAGTCATTACATTTCTCAGGCTGACATCTATAAGCACAAATTGTTGTCCATGTATTCCCAATATAACAATAAAACTGTAATTTATAATCTGGGTCCTCTGAATATTGTATGTTTCCTTTTCTCCCACTCTGACACATGGAGTTTGAAAGTTTGAAAGAAATTATAGGATATTGATTTCAATCTCTTCCTTTCAAAAAGGAGAACAGAGTTTTGTTTTGTTTCACAAAATTTAATTGATATTCAAGTAACAATATCACAGAAACACTGGCAGAACCAGTGTTAGGTGTAGCACAATTACTTGATGTTAACTTTTGCAGTATGTCTTCCTTAAGAAGTTGCCTTTAATGATTCCATAGATCACATTATCTCGAATATTTGAATAACTTTTTTCTTCTCTTTCTTCAAGAATTTACAGGCTTTTGCAAATATTAATGTGAAAGAACTCCAAATATGGATACAAACTAGATCTAAGGCAAAGCGATCTGCATACTCATGCTGGCTTTGATGGCCTGGCATGTCTCCAACGCAGAGTAAACAGACAGACAGAGAAGACCTTTATTCCACCTGCTACATTTAGCAAAGTGGTATCTAATACATTAGCAAAACTTTTCCAAGATTTGGCCTGGTAAAGTAATTCATAATGATATCAAGGTCACTGAAAGCTGGGACTATTTGTTTTGTGGATACCTGACATGCAAGGTAAACCTCCTAGAAGGCTATTACAAATCATCAACAAAATGCCCGCTAAGGATGTAAATTTTTATTCTCTCTGTAAATCTTCAACTTACATCTCTCGTAGCAACTTCTTCCCATTCATACCCAATACTATGACTCAGTCCTTGCACAGACTTCAGCAAAGAGTATTTACTACCTAATTTACTGAGCTGCTCAGAGCTTAGATCTTCCATAGAAATCTAGAGATGGAAAATGAATATTTTATCTATTATTTAACGAGGACATGCCAGTATTTCATGTCATTCTTCCTCTTCCTCTACTCATTTTCCCTCTTTTTATCCTTCTTCCCCTCCTCTTCAATTTGCTTCCCCTTTCCTCCTCTTCTTTCTTATCACTTTTTTGTGTGTAATTCACAAATACGATTTTTATATATTTAGGAAGTATCCATGTCATCTATAAAGCTATATGCATTGTAAAGGGACTAAATCTAGCGAACAAAAACTAATACATGACCTCACTTTTACTCATTATTGATTTATATTGAGAGCACTGAAATTCTACTTTCTCAATAATGTTCAAATATTACATACATTAAAATTACTTATAGTTACTATGTTTGTTGGTTTATTTATTTATTTATTTGTTCATTTATTTATTATGACCAGTTCAACCTGCCCTAGGGTGGGACTGGCACAGCATGTGATGCAGGGGCTCTATCTGCAGGTCCTGCAGTTGCCTAAGCTTTTCTAAGCATGCCCTTTAGACTGCTGAACCATCTTGCTGGACCACTATGTTATGCAATGAATCATTGGACTTTATTTCTCCTGTAAAACTGAAATTTTACTTTCATTGAACAATATCTTCCCAAACTGGTAACTTCCCATTTTACTCTTTTATATCAGACTAATATTTGTCATTTTTGTGGCTTACTCCATCTCATTTGTTTAACATCAATAGATTCACAAATGGTGGTATTTCTTTAATTTCAAGGCTGAGTTGTGTTCCAAGGTGTGCATGTATTATGTCTTTATACTTTCACTGATGAAGACATAAGGTGATTCTCTCCCTTGCTTCTCATAAATAATGCTTATGTGTAGATGAGAGTGTAATACTTTATGTACCATTTTCATTTCATTTGAATTAATAGTCAACAGTTTAATTCCTCAATCACATGATACTTCTGTTTTTAATTTTTGAGCAACTTTCTTATTATATTTTCTACAGTGACTATAGATTTTTTACCAAGTATGTAGAAGATTTATAAAATAGTGTTCACAAAACCAGATTTTCATATTCAGAAGAAACAATGACTTCATTTCACACTGTACACGAAATTCAATGTAAAATATAGCAAAGACATAACCATGACAATGAGCACATATTAACGACTAGAAAAAGTCACAAAAGAAAATGTTCAGAATGTTGCTTAGAGAAATATTTGTGAGCCATGATCAACACGGCATAGTCAATAACAAAAATTCACATGTATGATTACATCAAAGTAAAGAGATATTTGGTAGCAAAGGAAATAATCAAAAATAAAAGGATAAGCTATGAGAAAGATGAAAACACTTGCAAGCTGTATATATAATGGGCTGTCAGTTTAAAAAATACTTAAGCAATTCAAACAATTCCATAACAAATTATAAATAACCAAGCTTGTGTATAGCAAGCACTACTAAAATCTTTATTAAAGATAGATATGAAATGGCTAACAGAAGTGTGAAATCATGCTCAGCTTCATGAAAACTCAGAGAAGGGAAAGCTTAAAACCCAAAAAGACATCACATCATATCCGTTAGAGGCACGATTGTAAAAAAGAGAAAATATAACTGGTATTGGCAAGAATATGGAGAAAAAAGAACCATTGTACACTCTTCAAGTGTTCTTATTGATCCAAGGTTCAAAGTCAATGATGTGCTAATAAAGAGCATATGTGCTGGAAAGTCTTATCTAGTATTCTTAACTAGATTTATTTTTATATCTTTATAAATAGGAGAAAAATTAAGTTCTTTCAATAAACTTCCTGGAATATACCTTTGTTCCTCAGGCTGTTTCTTCTGAGCTGCATTTATTATAAAAGATTTCCACTAAAATGTAATCATGGGAAATTTAACAAGTATCTAGCCTTACATAGTTCATAGGGGAATGGAAATGTGTGAATATTTTGAGGTGCCATCAGATGAATATGGTACAATATGATGGGGTTTTCTATCTTATTTGCATGGATCCAAATGTATGGCAGTAAGATACCTGTGAAAAGAATCAGGAAAAAATAAACAGCATTTGAAAAATGTTGCTACCTATCTATGACTAGTCTTGTACATAGCCAACTATATGTGACAATAGATAGGTATTTAAGTAACTATTTCTATGTTAAGCTTTATGAGATCAAAATAATTTCATATCATAAAGACGAACATGGAGCTGAAATTTTAAAAGCTAAGCTGACCCATTCTATTGTGTCATTTGTAAACAGCGAGTAGTTGATCAACTGTAGCAATATGGATTGAGCATAAGCGTTTTGCACAAGGGTGGTAGAGAGAGATGTTGATTGGAAAGTAGCACAGCAGAGGCCCTCTCCCAACTATAAGCAAGCAGAGTATAAGCTTACAGGGTAAGGGGAAAATTTCAGAAGAGTTTTTCTGTATTTCAAGTTATCTTTGTGAACTCCCCAAAATAAGTGCAGTGGATCATGCATCTATGACCTCATTTATAATCCACAAGCAGTGAAGAAACCTTGATCAATTGTTCTCAGTTATTCCAGTCCTCAATCTTCTCCCCCTTGGTCAGTGCCTGGAGTCTATATCACTCTAGGTGACATTCGGCATATGCTACTACTCTGTTGCATTTCAGTTGTTTCCTACTTATAAAAAATTATTTAAATATCTATCTAGTGTCACAAATAATTGGCTTATTCTCACACTGTATTTTAAAATGTTATTTTAAATTTACGGTTGAGCCGGGCGTGTTGGCGCATGCCTGTAATCCCAGCACTCAGGAGGCTAAGGCAGGAGGATTGGTGCAAGTAAGAGACCAGACTGGGCTACAAAAGTGAGCTCAAGGCCAGCCACAACTGCATAGGGAGACCCTGTCTCAAAAAGACAAATAAATAAATAAATAAATAAATAAATAAATAAATAAATAAATAAAATTTACTGTTGATGGGAGGTACAAGCAGGAGGATCACTATGAGTCAGTAATGAGACCCTCTACAGAAAATAAAAGAAAAAAAGGTAAATGAATATATACATACATACATACATACATACATACATACATACATTTACTGTTGAGGTCAATCATGCATACTCCATGAGTTCATAAGATATTAAAAACAAACACTAAAAATTAATCCTTAAGTCCATCCTCTTTACCTCTACAGAAATGTCCTCTGTAATTACTTTCTTATGTCCCCTATCTAATGCTGACCTTACTGCCTCCACTGAGGGCACAGCACATGGGTAATATTACTTAGAAAAGGTCCCGGAAAATTCATGTGTTAAACAAATATATAGCAATTAATTAAGAAGACAGATCACTTCAGTGCTTGTCAGAACCTTGGAATCCCAAAGTTGGTAAAGTTAGCATGGGTGGGCCCATTACTGGTCATACACACCCATATTTGCCCTCGTGATTCTGAGGTGAAAGAGTTCACATTTGGGAATTTGAAGATAAATGATGTTATAGGGAGAATCAGATTTTTGAAATAAAGAAGCTTACCTGTGGTATTTTACACTGCACAAAGATCAATGCATTGCCGTGTGTACTGAAAGTTCTCCTTGCAACCAGATTTGCCAGGTCACCCAGAATTCTTAACTTTCCCACCACAGCAGAATTCTCACTATGTATAACTCTTTTTCTTTCTTTCTTTCTTTCTTTCTATCTTTCTTTCTTTCTTTCTTTCTTTCTTTCTTTCTTTCTTTCTTTCTTTCTTTCTTTCTTTCTTTCTCTCTTTCTTCTCTTCTTCTTCTTCTTCTTCTTCTTCTTCTTCTTCTTCTTCTTCTTCTTCTTCTTCTTCTTCTTCTTCTTCTTCTTCTTCTTCTGCTTCTTTCTTCTTTGTTCAGGGTATCACTACACAGCTCAGACCCACCCATAGTTGTCCTCCTATTTCCTACCTCCCAAGTGCTGGGACTATAGGCACCCATCAAGACACTTGACCTCCATCTCCAGCTCAGCAGGCTGGAGAGTAGTCTAGCGAGGCAGATGGGGTCAAGAACTGAACTCTGGCCCCTGTGCTTACCTAAGTACAGACTTAGTACACTGAGCTATACCATCAGCCCTGTATAACCTTTTAAATGGGACCAGAAAAATATTTTCAGCCTGATTCTCATTGAGCACAATCTCTACCTGGAAATGTAGTCCAAACGGATAGCAAATGATATTATTTTTTTATTAGACATATCATGCCAAATGCACTGTTGCACAGCACAGTATTTCCTTTAATTCAAAAACCAGGTCTCTCTCTCTCTCTCTCTCTCTCTCTCTCTCTCTCTCTCTCTCTCTCTCTGTGTGTGTGTGTGTGTGTGTGTGTGTGTCTGTCTCTGTCTCTGTCTCTGTCTCTGTCTCTTACTCTCTCTCCTCCCTTTCCCTTCTTCCCTTTCTCCCTCCCTCTACCCATCCCATCCTCTCTCTTGCTATCTCCCCAACCTGTTCCTCAGTCCCACAACATAAATTCCTGAAGATTTTAACATGGACTAGCCTAATAACTATTCCTACAAGTATAGCCCCAGTACTCGAGGGAGGGTTGCATTGTATTTTTATGACGACAATGAATATGCTTAATTTTAGTTCTTGTTTATGGAACTAAAGTACACCTATGGGGCCAGTATATTTTACAACATGTATGCCCAACTCAAAAGGATTTATGAAAATGGTTTAAGTGGTTTTTCAGCAAGTCTACCTGTCTACCACCTTGGATTATTATACTCATTGCAACTGTTCTTTTCTTCAATTTTTTCTTTTATGCATTTAGTACAGGGGATATGGGGTCTACAAGGTCTCACTACATAGATCAGACTCATAGTGTTTCTCCTGTTCGCAGCCTCCTAAGTGCTGGGATTACAGACACACGCCACCACACCCAATCTCCATTACTGTCTCAGTTCGCTCTACAGGTGAGGCTTGCATAGCACACTGGGGATCAAACCCTGGTCACTGTGCTCTGTCTAAGCATGTGCTTTAGGCTGAGGTATCAGGCCAGTTCAATTTATATATAAATGTAAAATTATATATATATATATACATAAATATAATTTTATATCATATATAACATAATATATAAATTATCTTTTTTTCTGATGGAAAGTTCATATTTTTATTATTTTTGTATTTTGTTTCTGTTTGTTTTCATGTGAGAAAATAAGATGTTTATACTTTCACATAGAAGATAAGAAGTCTTAGAAATACATTTTCAAGTCCATAAAATTTTCATACAAAAATAAATCCAAGAATCCATGGATACATTTTTGCCTGTAACTGTCAAACATTAAAATTCATGTTTTTACAGTTATTTCCAAATTCATAAAAATGTTTTTTTGTGTAATGGCCTGGGGAACTATGTAATGTAGGATATCATAAGAGCCCTCTTGATGTACCAAATTACAGGCCAAAGCTAAATATCTTCTCTGCCATGACTTTCTTTTTTCTTTTTTTTAATTGCTAATTGCATTTCAATTATTTTTTAATTTTATTAATTTTAATAAGAAAGAAAGAACAATGAGACAGTTTCAAAACACATTACTAGGCTAGCCACAATAATTAATACAATGCATATTGTTGTCTTCATAAAAGTTATTTAGAGTAAAAGAAGCAGACATGATAACCTTTCCAAACACTACTAGTATATTTCATGCATCATCCAAAGGATGTCAGAGTAGAATTAGAGTTTGAGGTTATGTGTGTGCAACCATGACTGTATAATTATTTTTGTCTTGTTGTCAAGTTTCTTTAAAAATTAAGAATTATGCCAGATGAGCTATAGTAACTAGGCTAAAACTATAGTTGACATATTGTAACAGCATCATCCCTCTCCGAAATCCAGTCAGAAGTCCATTTTCTTTCATGTCACTATTCATAATGCAGTAGAAACAAAATCTAATAAACAATTTTTACCAACATCACATTCACTATTCACTAAAAGTTTCGTTTATATTCATTTTCATTTTCTTTATTTTAAAATAATTTTCCTGCTGAAAAAAGCAATGAGTTTGAAAACATGTTAGTAGGATAGCCGCAATTATTTATAATATACATTGTTTCCTTCATATGTAGTTGTTCAGAGTACAAAATGCAGACATAATAACTTGTCTAAACATTGTTAATACAGATATTTCTTCTTATTGAACTAAGAGAAGGTAGTTGTATATACTGCCCAATAGTCCATAATAGTACTGGATTTATCAGTAACACGGGCAATGTAGGAAGCTGTTGACTTGGGCCTTTTACAGTTCAGCATACTTATCTGGCTTTACTTTTATGGCTCGTGCTTAATGTTTTCTGCTGGATTGTTAAGACCAAGTTAAAGCAAGACCTCATGAGGGGTTTTGCCTGACCTTGTCAGATACAAAAGTCATATTTTATACTATTTTCATTAGAATTTCTTTCCCAAGATTTGAACATTCCTTCCTTCTGTTGCATTCTTTCATTGTAAGTCCTTAAAACTAATCCTTCAACCCCCACCTAATGAATGATACTATAAAAACTTTATCAGTCTTGGTAGCCACTGAACAGAAATCTTCATTCATGTTTGTGTTAAGTGGACCTCACCACCACCCTGCTATTTTCCTTTGTACTCTTCATAGAACTTCAATTTTATTAAGTATATTTTCTTTTCACATAATCCCTTAGAGAATCATACCTCTTGACTCTATGCATTGTATATGCAAGTTCTCCATGATCTTCTGCTTTATCTACTGAGATTCTGCCTATTTTCAAGGAAAAATACTGTTTCATCAGTAGCAATATTCTAAGGTAAAGGTTTCTTAAGACTAAACCAGATTTTGCCAAATTATTCTTTCTTAGACCAGTAAAATGTTGACAGAGAAAATAAAATTGAGGAGAGAGACTAGGAACAAACACATTCTTACCTGATTTCTAATTTGCCTCTGTGAAAGGAACCAAAAATACATTTAACATGAAGAGAATAGCAGGGTTAAAATGTCATCAAGTCCGATACATTTACCTTTGGATACAGCTTGGTTTATTTTTCTATCTCTTTAACTTTCACCATGGACTGCTAAGTATCTGAACTTTGCCTAGTACAGAATCTAAGAGCCCAATATCATATTCATGCTTTTAATGAAGGGATCACATAGATCAGACAAAGGAGGGATGAGTGTGGGATGAGCCAAAAGTGATTGTGACAGTTCATTGTGAACTGTGTGAAAAGCATTTCAGTACAGAAAGCTGAGTGCAAATAATTCCATTTGCAAACATCTGTGAGATGAAGCGAATGAACAGAGTTTTCAGCCTGACTTTGTAGAACATCTCTATGTAAGTAGAAAGGAGATCCCATCCCTCTGTCTTGTTCTTTGGGGAGCACACTCTCCCCACAATGCTTTCATGTTTGGTCAGTTGTGGCCAGCATGAAGCTTTCATTTCTCCCTATGTTATTATCAAGCCACTATTTATATTGCACAATCAGACACATTTGTTATTCTTGATAAAAATAATGGTCACAGATAGATCTCACATTCCTATTTCATCTCTCTGGATAAAATGTGTCCTAGAGAATAAAAAAAAGATTATTTTGCCATTTTGTTTCAAAACATAAATAAACTAACTAAAAAGTAAAAAGCAAAGAATATAACAAAAAGAAAAGGAACATTTGTCAAATCTCAGTATAATTATAAAGAAAAAGTATAAACATAAGGTTAGGGTATAAAATGAAGGTGTTTTCTATGCAGTAAAAGACCAAGTAGAGAAATCAAGGCAAGATAATTTGTCCTCTACATTGCATTGGAAGAATAGGGTGATTCAGAGAGACATTATATCATGAATTCTTGATTTTCATGGATAGGAGGGATTTTGTAACTTTACAAAAGACTTTCATATTTTGTAATCCCATGTTATGGTTCGTCCTAAATTGGGCTGTCAAAGGCTTTTTCTACTGTTAATATCAGAACACCAGCAACCTATATTATCACATGAATCCCTGCACCAAAAGATAAATTCTCGACTATCATAGAATATCTCTTGGTCAGTATCCTGAGTCATGTTAATCAATAATAGAAAACCTTTCATTTTTATGTTAGAAATTTAGTAATATAATCAAAATACATAAATTCTGAATCTATATATTTCTCTCTCTCTCTCTCTCTCTCTCTCTCTCTTTCTCTTCCTGTCTCCCTCTCTCCTTTTCTCCCTTTTTCCCTTTCTGCCTCTCTCCCTTCTTTTTCTTTTATATATACTACAGGGTCTCACTATTCATTGTAATACTGTTGTTCTGGTTTTCTTGGCTCCAGGAATTGAACTAAAGAGCTTCGGCTTACCAAGCAGCAGCTTGTGATCCTGAGCTATATCCCCCATCCTCAGTATACATTTCAAACTGGCTTTGAACTCACTATTTAGCCTTGAGCTAAGAGCCCAATATCAGGCTGGCTTTGAGCTCATGGTATTTCTCTTGTCTCAACTTCTCAGTTGCTGGGGTTATGGGCTGTTGTGCTATTCAAGTAATAATAAAATGATCCACAAAAGAAATATAATAATATTTATTTTTACATAGATAGAAGTCAGGAATCAAAATAATGAAACCACATGATATAATCAAGAATGCATCAGAGTTCATGCTAAATTCTTATACATACAAGAACAACAGCAACAACAAAATGGACCATTTTGTACCACAAACTGTGTATTAATGTGTATCTCTTGTTCTCCAAATTTAACTTTATGTAGCATATGTAATATCAGTTTCCTTTGCACTTTAAGCTCATATATGTTATTTTATTGTAAAAAGAAAATTAGAGAAATGTTTTGATTATTTATTATTGTATCTGTTACATTGAATTTTTAGGTAAACAAAGGATTAAGATTTCTTAGATTGGTTGATTTCAGAATTATTTATTCACATAATTCCATTGATTCTTTTTTTAGTGCCTATATTTTAGTAGCAGCAAAGAGTATGGAGTAGCAGCAGTTCAATGATGCAAAGTTAAACTATACTCTCTTATGTAGTTTGCAGCCAAGAAGGGCTAGAACAACACTTGGTGACCATTGTCCAATAAAACCCCATTCAAACATTTTTAGCATGTGGGTACATGAAGTCTAACTCTGCTATTCAACTCTGAGTAGGCTTTGACAATTTGGAAAAGAACAAATATGACTAGACTCTAAAACAAAAAAAATTGATAATTCTAAATATTAAATTTTAATTATATATGTTATTATACCCAACATGATGTTTCTGTTGATAATTTTTTGAAATTTATTTATTTTTTATCCTTTTGAGACAGAATCTCAGTATGCAGTTCAGGCTGGCCTTGAGCTCACTTTTGTAGCCCAGGCTAGGCTGGTCTCAGGCCTACACCACTTCTCTTGCCTCAGCCTCTAAAGTCCTGGGTTTACAGATGTGTGCCACCCTGCCCGGCCATTTTTCACTGTTTCAAAATGTAAAGAAAAAAATTTCCTTCATGCAGATAAACTGCACTGTGCACACAGTTAACAATATTCTCAATGGTGAAAACTGAGAAATAGTTGTCACCAAGATCCAAAACAAAATGGTAGCTTCCATTTCCAAATGAAACTAAAAGGTTATTAAAATCAGGGCATCTAAAAAGCATCTAAATTAGGCAGAAGGATGTGAAACACTCTCTATTCCTAGATAATATGATTCCATGTTAAAAATTTCCAAAGACAACATTCACTAATTTATACTAGCTGTAATAACCAAATTCAGCTTCATTGTAGGATACAAAGTCGATACATTAAAGTCAGTTAAGATGCCATACACTAGCAGTGAATATTCCAAAACAGAATTTAAGAAAACAACTGCATTTATATAAGCCTTCAAAGAGAATAATATACCAAAGTATAAATGGAACCAAATTACTTAAATATTTGTATAATAAATCTACAAAACCAAACAACAAAAAAATTTCTGAATATAATTACAGTAAGCCTGAATTAATGCAAAGATATTCTGTGCTCATGGATTGGAGGACTTCACATTACAGTGTCACAACTATTGAAAGCATCTCTCAAGTTTAACAAAATCTTTATTAAAATTCTGGTCATGGGCTGGCCACACCATTCAGTGGACTACAGCACTTCCAAGCAGGCATACAGGCCTGGGATTCAATCCCCGGGCCTTCTGTGCTGGCGTGCCCCCAGAGCATGCTGAGGCAGCAATTGTGACTGGGCATGGTGGTGCGTTCCTGCAATCCCAGCTCTTGGGAGCCTGTAAAGAGGTCTAGGAGTCCGATCTACTAGTGAGACCCTGATAACCCTGCAGACATTTTCCTAAAAAAATACAAATTAAAAATAAAAATCACCACTATGTTAAATGAGAATTAGACAATACAAAGCCTAAATTCATATGGAGTTGTCAGTTTCTAAATCAGAAACTGAATGAGGAGCTAAGAAAACTGGAATTAACATTGTGTCCAGGCAGATGATTTTAATGTATTCTCTAATGTGAGAACTACTAGTTATTCTGCAACTAGCTAAACTTTATCTTTTATGGGCCTACAGTTATCTGATAATCTTTTTAAAGTTCTAATTCAGATTTACAACTTGTAAGGAGAACCTGAGATTCTACTTCAAATTAGGATTTCAAGTAATGGAGTATTTCCACAATAGCTCCCCAGGCTAAGGTTAAAAACTCTGTCTAGACTGAGATACTAAGATAATAATAGCACAGTTAATCAGTTAATTACAATTGGTAAGGACTTTTTTGCTCTTGTCTGTGGAATTTTGTAATCAACATTTGGATCAGTGTTGAGAGTTCCATTAAATAATGTGTTTATGTATTAGATTAACATGTAAAATGAAATTTTGTTTAGGCTCTGGCTTGGAAGTCTACAACTTTATGGCACACTTAGAAAATTGACATGATATACTAAATTGTAAGCCATTATGTAGACCAGATTGCCTAACGTTGCTGGAAAGAGGGTCAGTGTACCTAGCTCTCAGGAAGATTTTATTCTTTGTTTCGTGAGTTTTTCACATGCAATAACCTTGTAAGCAAATTACAGAATATCAGAATTGGAAATTGTTTTACGTAATATTGGATTTAAAGGATTGTTCTGTTGTACTCTTGGGTAAGAGTAAAAGGACTTGGTGCATAAGTACAGCTGAAGACCAGGAAAGGAGAGGATGAAAAGATCAGAGAACAGAAAGAGAAGCTAGAGAGTGAAATGTTAGTTTCTGCCTAGCATTTTGCCAAGTAGAGTACATGGATGCTGATATCTACTTTTAGTATGATTTATTTACCAACAAAAAGGACATGTAAATATATTTATGAGCATATGAGCAATATAAATATACATTAAACATATATATATATATATATATATATATATATATATATATGCATACATACGTATACATATACACACATATTATTGCAATGGCCTCAAAGTACATGTGATTATAAAACCTTATTATAGACCAGTGAATTTCAACCTTAGCGAACTATTCTATCACTTGTTGATCATTTAAAACATATCAGACAAGAGCCGGGCGTGGTGGCACATGCCTGTAATCCCAGCGCTCGGGAGGCTGAGACAGGCGGATCGGTGCAAGTTTGAGACCAGCCTCGGCTACAAAAGTGAGCTCAAGGTCAACCTGAACTGCATAATGAGACCCTGTCTCAAAAAGACAAAAAAAAAAAAAAAAAAACATATCAGACATTATATTTCAATCTAAGATAACCTATGTTGTACCTAGATATAGTTAGGTTTTCCACATTCCTCAGTTAATTCTTATCTGTAGCTATGGACAGAAAATCCTAGTAGAAACCACTGTATGACCAAGAGAGTGAGTATCTGTGGTTGGAGGAGTCTTTTCAGCTGTGAGGGAAACAACGCATGTTCAAAGTCCAGAGGGATGCAGAAAATACAGGAAAAAGAAAATAAGATCCTTGAAAAGAAAAGTATTGATCTGGCAATACCTGAGATTCACTTACTCAAGGGTCTGACCAACGTGGGGTAATAGGAAGAAGCAGAAACACAGGGTAGGTAGACAGAACTGGGGGTTTAACAGCCCTGTGCAATTTCAGCCCTGACGTCACTGACTCCCAATGCCTGAACTGTGAAGGGAGTAAATGAGCGGCTCTGTGCTGGGACCTCTGTATTCCATTTCTGAACTGTGTCTAAGAAAGACCCAGGCTCCGGCAGACGACTTTGCTCTAGTACTTACACTGATTCAGAGACTTGGAAGAAGCACAAGACTTTAGTTTCCTGGCTGGCATCATGTGTATGTGTGTGTGTGTGTGTGTGTGTGTGTGTGTGTGTGTGTGTGTGTGTGCATGCGTGCATGACATTCATTTGGACATCTAAAAGGAAAACTAAAATAATAGGAGTTAGAAGTTAAAGTATCCCAGAATGGTTTTAAAATTTCAAAGGAGCATGCAACTGATAAACACGTCAAGATACAAATATTACTTCTTTTTCTTCATTGAAATTAAGACAGAATTTCTTCAGCAACGTCTAAAATTAGAGAAAAGATAATTTCTCTTTATTATGAGTTTTAGTAGTTTACATAGGCACACACAGAATGACAATTAAGAGGTAATAGTGAATCTGAAAATTTTGTGAAGCTTTGTAATACTTCATACACACACTGAAGTGTGAAATATTTGACGGAAAGCAGTTTCCTCCTATATTATTTGATGCACTTAGAAGTTTTCTTTCTAAACTAGAGCCTCCAACATTGTCTACTCTTTTGAGTTCACAAGGGAAACAGGAAGATTGTGTTAATTAGTCATTTTAAGTATTTCTAAAATTTGAACAGAAATAATAGGTTTACGCATGATGGGACTGCACTGCAAAAGGTATATCTTCAAGTTAAACATGGTCTAAACAGTGTCCAAGGTGTGACTTCAGGTGTCCTGAAACTTCAAGGGAAGGAGAAGTTCTGACTCACTGAAATGACATCTCAGAGAAATAGGGGTTATGGAAATAGAATAAAAATTAACATCAGCGCCTAAAAGTTTGGCGGGGAAAGGCTGTAAACATGTGCATCTTTTTCATTTTTTAATGAGATGGATTAATTACAATGATTACAGAAAGGTTTTACTTTCAACTTCAGTCACCTTTGGAAATTGGATGCAGCAGCCCTGTCAAATATGTACTCAAAAGCACCTAAGAATGAAAGCTTTGGGTATTTGCATGATGGTCACAGGATGATGGAGCCATGGAAATTCATCCTAGAAGATAGCCAAGGGCTTTCCAAGTCTGCAGGAGATGTCTACAGTGAGTTCCTTTCTGTAGGTTATTTTTCTGCCAAAGAAATGTTTGATCAATCAAACATATTTACATAAATGCATTGTAATCCTAGCAGATTCTATCATGAAAATAAGCAGCATAAATAATCTCATTGGCCTTTTGAAATTGCTTTCTCTTTTTAAAATGTGACTTCAGAGCTGGCCAGAAAGCTCAGAGAACTACCAATATCATTATTGGCAATTAATTTTTCTTTTGTTATTCCAAAACTAATCATTACGAACAAATTGTATCTGAACTTTTGGATGGTACTAGGTTTGAAGTCGCAAGTGAAACCAAAATTTGTGTCACTATAGTTCGACATGAACAATCAAACACTGGGAGAAAATAAGTGGGGTGTAGGGTGCAGAAACATCTACAGTGCTAGTTCTGTGCTGTGTAGAAAGTGGTGCTAGCTATGTGGCCTGAAATGGGATTTAGTCTAACTATCAGCTTTTGGGCACTTCACACACATTATCCATTATAGATAGGAAAAGAAGAAAAGATAGAATCGCTGTCATTAGTCTCAAACTAGACACATGTTGAACTTTCAATAAATATAGATTTGTATCACATAGTGGTGAATTTATTTAGAAGAATTATATCAGATTAAGTATATAAGCTCTGCAAACAAAATTTTCTAGTTCTTGGCATCAAATCTATTAAAAATGTGATGAGCTTCTTGAACAGTGAAATAATACTCTGTTTGCCTCCTAGAGTCTACTAAATCATGAAAATAGACATGGATATTTAAAAGATATTTGTTACAGCAAATAAAATTTTGTTTGATATGTAATGGCAGTTGAGTTTTAGATTAATTAATCAGAGGTTTTATTCCTAAGGAATTTTAATTATTAGAGTTTTAGTGCATACAGATAATCTTATTTAATAATGCCTTGAAATAATCATTAACAGGTTCTTTTTTTACTGTAAGGAAAGGCAAGGTATATGATAGAAAAATGATTTTATGTACTAATTATGCAAGTAAATTCTGTAGTATACTATTCAATACATTTTCTGTTTATTAAGACACACAAGCCACATGGGGGAAATTATCTCTTCCCTGTCTTATCAGGTATTTAGTAAAACTAGAAATACATTTCATTCACAGCCATGAGTGTCCCCAGGGGTTCTGTGAAAGTTTGTGTTGGTTGACAGTGACTTTCCACAGACTACCCCAGCATCTTTTCCCCAGCTTGCTGTGGTGACTTCCTTCAAAGTGCAGAACCAAAGTGCATCCTCTCTAATCACGAAGTAGCTAAACTCCAAAGCAGACAGACATGTGGCCCAGCTTGTAACTTTGCAGTCAGAGTTTCCCATTATCTTTATTTTGAAATGTTATCCTTGAAGAAATTCACTGGATGTGAACTCTTCTAATTATGTCAGTGATCTCCTCCCACCTACAACATACAACAAATGGGAATGGCCATAAATACAAGGAAGAACAACTTATCTAACACACCAAAAAAGAGAAATGTAAAGAAACAAAGGCAAAACTATTTACCTCCACTGAAGGAATAAAGACCTCAGAAGCTCTAACTATCAGAAACCATGCCAGATCAAGGGCATTCTTTGGATCTTTTTGCTTTGCTTCAAAAGCTATGTTTAACTGTTAGTCATGATGTGCTGTGGGCAGAACAATTAGTTGTATCTATGCTAGATCTAAGCTGTAATTATTTGTTACATTAATCACGACTGGAGTAAGAATTTAATTAGTTATGACCATTAAGTGAATTTTTGTGTAGCACAGAAAAATGTTTTCTGTTGTTTGGTGCATTTGATGAAGGAGGGGCCATCACAAGTGGGTAGTAAACTGAAGGAGCTCCACCCCTCAGCTTTGTCATCTATCAGCAAAGAGCTCTGGATCTGGGAGGTTTCACAACACTACATGGATGTTTCATATACAGATAGAAAATCTGTGCTGGTCCCTCAGGATATGTAAGTGAGGACTATGCACATCCACTTTATCTCCTAATTGAGAAGGATCAATTGAGAACAATTTATCCAACTCCTATTTGTTCCTCTTATGGTCTATCTGTCTCTGGTTTTATGACAGCAAAGAGGTCACTGGAAAATTCCGAAAGAATGGGCAAGAAGAGTCCCAGAAAACAATCTACATGGAGTTATATTAGCATTTATCTCTGATATGTTTCAAAAAAGAACTGAAAGTTGGCACTCATGTAATCACACATGGCTAATGCCCAATGCCTCAAAGCCCTGCAGTATGTACTCTTCTAAAATTAGAGAAATAAAGGCTTTGGAGGAGTACATAAAAGAGGAAACAAAGCGTAAATGTGGTGGCTGTGATAGTGTGGGCCACAACTTTGATAGTGTGACACGTTTAATGAGTCACATGCGTAGAGCTGTTATCACCCCAGACAGCTCTACCCTGCTGATGCGAATGAAAACTTTTAGACAAACTCAGCATTCTTTTGCTCATTACACTGACCTGTCAGAAATGACAACTTGGCCCGGTCTGGTTATTCCATGCTGACAAGGTACCATTCAGGCTTCGCAGTAATAATGTCAGCTTTTAAAGGTGCGATGTACTTAAGGAAGCTCATTTCTATGATTTGGCCAAAAAGAACCATTTTCCTTGTCAGTGCTGAGGAATGCCTTAGTTTTCTTTAAATTAGGAGTCGTTTTCATGGAGATTGTTCCTGGGAAAATCTGCAGAAGGGAGAGAAGCTATCTTTTGAAAGATTTAAAATAATTTAGCCTACTGAGCAATGGTGTGATTACTCAGTGTACTGAAGATGGGAATGTATTCTCTGCTTCGTCCAGAGCATATTTTAAAACTCCCAATAATACAACAAATAAAACTTCAATTTTGTCATGATCAGTATGCGTCATGCACAGCAAGCAGAGGACGCTGTGTTAAAAAGTATTTTCCTATATAGTTTGGAGATACAAAATGCAGAACCTGGAGTATCATGAAGGTAGAAGTATGACAAGATGCTATATTACTGTTACAGTGTTAAATTTCATTTTTGTTTTTTGCCAAGAAGTCAGAACAGGAAGAATGTTAACGTCCATGTTGAACATTGCAAATATGTCCAGTACAAATATGAGGAAGTCTCGGGATGCATTAGTAAATTGCAGTAAGAGGTAGGAAAACAGAAACACACTACTCCCTTCTATGACCTTTCCCATTAATAAAATAGCTTAGTGGAGCTCACCTGTATTCCAAATCCTTGGGAAGACTGGATTGGCAGTTAAAACTCTACTGTATTATTTCCACATATTAGTTCTAAAGTTTTGTAGATCAATACATGAATGGATAGGTAGATAGACAGTCAGGTGATAAACATAAATACAAATACAGACAGATAGATAGGCAGACAGACAGACAGACAGACAGACAGACAGACACACACACACACACACACACACACACACACACACACAACTGGTTTTACATCAGTCAGGATGCTGCCTGAGATATTTATCTACACTGGTAGATTCAAATTCAACCGTACTGTCGATTTTGTGTATTTTTTATCTCCCTGTTTCAAATTCTCTGCTTTATCCTGGTGTTGTAGGCAATGTCTAAACAGTTCCTGAAGGAGATTATACCCATGGCTCACAAAAGGCTATGGGAGCATCACATTATATCTTTTAAACAAGAGTCCTTTGATTGGGCATGAAAACGCATTGACACCATTCTCAGATTCTAGGCTGCCTGGCACTTGTGACCAAATATTTGTGTTGTATTTTGAGTCCTTCTTTTCCTTTTCTCAACTGTTTCTCCTTGTCATCTTTTGAGTTCCATATTCATTTCTTTCTTCTTCTAGTTTGGCATGCATATATGTGGTAGTATGAGTACCTGGCTGGAAGACAACACCATGTTTTATAGCAAATATTATGTGAAATTTATATTACTTTGTTAAGTGAAAATCTGTGTCACATACTTTTTTTGTTCTAATTCTAAATTGTACTCTCTTGAAAAACCAAAATGGATAGGACTCGGGGCACCATTTTGAATGACCATACTTCATTTTTCTTATGTTAAGAAAAAAAAATCTTTTCAAAATGTTCATGATTAAGCCGGGAGTGGTGGCGTACGCCTGTAATCCCAGCACTTGGGAGGCTGAGGCGGGAGGATCGGTGAGAGTTTGAGACCAGCCTGGGCTACAAAACTGAGCTCAAGGTCAGCCTGAACTGTACAGTGAGACCCTGTTGAAAAGAAAAAAAAATGTTCATGATTAAATTTTGAGCCAAATTTTCCATAAATTCACATTGTGAGATTAGATTTTTCTAGGTATTGTGTTAGCTTTCTGGCACTGTGACAAAATATCTGACAGAAATCAATTCAAAGGATGAAAGATGTATACTGGGATTTAGTTTCAGAAGGTACAGGCAGTGGTCACTTAGCTCCACCTGTGTGAGAAAGAGAAAGAAAGTGTGGGGAAATGAAGCTTCTCAGTTCATGGATGCCATCTGAGAAAGAAGGGCTGAAGCCACATAGTTTTCAAAGGTATGTCCCCATCATCTCCTTACTTCATTTAACTAAGCATTACCTCCTAGAATGTCCCCTCCTCCCAGTGGCCATTAAGTGAATACTGGGCCCATTGGCAAGGCCAGAGCCCCCATGTTCTATCATCTTTCCAAGTCCCCACCTCAGAGTGTTACTATTTCACTGGAGATTGACTGCTCAACTTAGGAGCTTTTGTGGAACATTTCAGATTAAAATCATAATACTAAAAGTATATTTAACTTAAATAAGAAGAATCTACCAATTACTGAATACTGTACAAACAAATGGATCTAACAATCCATTAGTAATATAGTTTTATTAAGCAGTTTGTACTCTGGCACTAAAGAAGACAGTGCGTTATCCCACAACAACTGCAAATGAAGTAGAAAAAGCTACATTATAGCACATTATAGCAGAACATATATGATCAGTATGTATTTCCCTATGCATTCTTTAGACATTTGTGAGGTAGAGGAAGTTAGACGTCTAGATTGAGAGTAGTGTTACCGAGTCCCTGTAAAGACAAGTAGATCTGCACACATGTTTTCAGATAGATTTTACAAGAAAGAGATATATGATTAAAAGTCATACATTGTGTATTTAAGTGGAGAATGAACTTTATTGAAGAGAATATGCAGATTTAAAATAATAAAAATTTGTAATCTCATTGTAAGCCATTGAAGAGAGAAAGGATTTCGATGCATTATTTTGCTGCACTTCTAATCTTGTTGGCATTGCTTCAAACAGCGACAGTCATGATTAATTTTCTTTTTTATCTATTTAATAAAAGGTTGACAGGGTCTCAGGACACAGATCAGACTCGAAGTGATTCTCTGTTTCTCAGCCTCCCAAGCACTGCAATTACAGGAGCATGCCACCATGCCCAGTGTCAGTCCCATCTCAGCGCACCCTGGGGGCAGGACTGCTGTGGCATGCATTGCTAGGGATTGAACCATGGTTCCAGCTCTTGCCAAAGCTTGCCTAACCAGATGTTTTATTCTGCTGAGCTATCTCACTGGGCCAATGAAACATTTCCACATATCTCCTTTCTCTGGCTTTGTCAACATGGTTTTGCCAGACAGCTCAGAGCTTTGTTCTACTTGTTCTTACCCGTCTCAAGGGACCCTCTTTGTGCTATGCCTGTCTTACCAATATGGAAAAGAAGGTTTATATATTTCAAAAAACGTTTAAGATCTCAGATAATGGTAAATGTCTTTTATGAACCACATTTAACTTACTCAGCATACTTACACATCTTTTCTTTCATTTGATCCTTGTAAGTTTATTTTTGTCATAAAGTATATTTACATATTATTCATATTTACCTTTCTTCTCTCATCAACTGAAACCAACAAAACTTCCACAGGCATTGCATATCAATGTCTCCTAACCCAATACTGTCAAAGTCATTGCTTTTGCTCATCTGTCTCATCTACACTTGTGCAATGACAGCTCAAATCCCAGTTCCTTCCTCCACTTCCTACTAATGTGTGTGCAGCAGTGGTTCACAGACATTGCCTTCCAAAAATGGTACTTTCTCTTACCTTTGAGTTGAAAGCATCAAGTCTTATCACAGGTAATTTCATTAATTTTTCTTTTCTTTAGAATTTTGATACTTGAATTCAGGCAGGTTTTTTATTTTTTATTTTTTTAGCAAAGTTTTGTTAAGAGACTACATGAGAATTAATTTTCCAAAAGACAGTCTTTCCTGCCTTAGGAACTCTGTTACCAGAATTGACCTTTTCACTATGGATGATCCTACCTGTGGTATTTCCTGTTAATCCACTTCCCCCTGTCTGCCATGATTAGAAAAACATAACAAACAAAACAAAATTTTAAGTTTCCACCACCGTTTCCTATGACAGTAACATCTTCATCTCATCAATGATAAAGATGTAAGTTAAACACAAAGCATTAAATATTAAAAGAAACTAAATATCATGCCTTGTCATTTTATTCCCTCTACATGATCCACAAAGTGTTCTCAAAATTCATCCTGAGGTTCCACATGACCACAGTTTCTAACTTTTCTCCTTGAAGCTTTAGAACCTAGTGGTAGAAGCCATATTTCAATACAAGCCAAGTTCCTTGCTTCCCATACAGAATATTATATGCCATTCCTATATGATCTTCTCTCTGCTGTTTATTCTACATGCTTTATTCCTCAGACTTTCTTTTAGTTTCTTCGGAACCATGTCTCGGAAGATCTCCTTTATCATACATGTTATTAATCAGGCTCTACATTTACTCCGACAGGCTAGCATACTCTCTTCCCTCTTCACTTGCCCTCCTACCATCTTGTTTCCTAGTCTTTTTCCTTTTCATCTTCCTCGCTCCCTATTTTCTACTGGTTTTTCAATGACAACCGTATTTTCCATCTGCTAATGTTTTACTTCACTTTTCATGATAATATAATACTTTTTTCTGCTCTATACCAGTGACTCACAACTGACAGCAACTTTTTCTCACAAATGACTTTCAAAATGTCTAGAGATATTTGATGTTGTCCCAACTTGAAATAGAGTGATACTGTGCTGAACTCTAGCGGTGAATAATCAGGAATTCCAACGAACGCTCTGCAGTATAGGTCATTTCACCTCTTAGTAGTATAGTCAGGCCCAGAATGTCAAAAAGCTGAGATGTAGAAACAGCAATATTTCTGCAAATGTTCTATGTTTACAAATATGCACCTTCTGCTGATCCTACCTAATATCATGAATTTAAATTTTTTCACTGTACTTTTCTAAAATGCACATGGCATCTTTTTTTTTAATCAGTTTGCATATGATATAACATAAAGGATTCAATGAAGATTTCTGTTTAGTATACGTACCATATGGAACATTCTGGGCCTGCTTATCTGAAACCATATATTTTATAAATACATAACATATTTCATAAATGGAATTTAAGCAAGAAATGAATCTATCTAGAAAAGGCTGGATTTTAAGTATACATATTCATTTCACTTTTTTCTTTTAGTATCATCCATGTCTTGTGTTGGCACTAAAAGACAATTTTTTTTTTTTTACTTCTTTTAATCTGCCATTGGACCTATGCAGAGTTCACCACAATTTTTATCAATATTCATTGACCCTAATATCCAACATGTTTTTTTTTTTCCCAGAAAGTGTAATGTTCATGTTTATTCAATATCTTACACATTCCAGTTTGTTCACATACAAGTGTAAAAATGTATTCAAATATAATTTTTATGTTCTTTCAGAGATTTTCACCATGCCAATGCCATTATATCAGCAACAATTTTACTTTGTTGACAGCCTCATGCTTTACTTTTAATTGTTCTTTTAAAATCTCAGATATATTTTCCATTTTGAATCCATCATTATGATTCATCCTATATACATTTGAGTACTACAGTTGATAAGTAATTTAACTGATGTTTTAACCTGGTTCTTTACTATTTTGAATTTAGTTACTCTTTGCTCAGTCATGATGAAATTTTCTAATAGACAGTAGCACTGCTCTTGCCTATGTTTTCTCCTTTTCTAAATCTTTTGTTGTTCTTATTTTTCTTTGCAGAAAGAAAGTCTCATAGAGTCTTTTTGTGTAGTATAGGCTGGTCTTGAACTCACCTAAGTAGCTCAAGCTGATTTCAAACTTTCAGCGAAACTGCTCCCTCAGTATCCCATGCTGGAGCGTGTGCCACCATGCCTGGCTTTTTTTTTTTTTTTTTCTCTTTTATAGACCTTGACATTATCTACATAAATATTTTATGTTCTTTCCTGTTTCCTCCACATTTTGCTTTTTTTCTCTGTCCTCTGCGTAATATTTCTGTTAATTGAAATATTTACTATACACAATGGACCTAATTGTGCCTCTGAATTTTGCAAATATGTTTCTTTCAGATTCAGTATGAATTTATTTTAAAATATCAATATATTCTTTAAAGTCAAAAAGATTTAAGAAGTGTTATGCACAGGTACCAACTCCCCATGAAGAATGTCATCATTATGTACTGCAAATGTGTACTAATAAGAATTGATATAAAAATCCAGTTATAAGCCCATAGCTTTCATTCCATAATCACAACATGGTAATCATGAATATCAATTCATAAAACCACCCCCCTCTTTTTTTCTTCCTTAATAACAGAATCTGCCTTCTAAAATGTCCTGAAAATGTCAACTGTGTACTATCCCATTCTATCTCACAACTAAGAATGGTTTATAAGTTACTTCTAGCTCAAGAGACACATAAGAGTACCATCTGAGAAATCTCTAAGAAACTACTCCCTCTAATAATAAAACAGGTGGTGAGGACGATCCCTCTATTTTGTTTTCCTTCTTTGGGACATTGTCTTGTGAGGAAATGATGCTTGGAACTAAAGCCTCCTTGATCAAACGATTTATTTTATTTTACTTTTTCTCATTAAACTTTGTCTTAATCTATCTCAAAATTGTGACAGATTTTTGGTTAAGTTGTTTCCATTAAAAAGTATTGACTTTAAAAACTAATAACTTAAAAACTGCCGTACTAAAAGAAAAAGTCCACAAAACATTCTCCTTTCCTTCTGAAGGTTTATGATGCATCGTTATCATTAACCAGTCTTTCACTATTAAACTAAAAGGCCAGTTGGGAGAAACAGTTATCTCTGAGACTAGTCTTCCACCACTGATTAAGACTGGGGTGGCAGCTGTTGTCTATTTCATACTGTGATCAGAAAAACGACCCAGAGGTGCACAGTCAGAGAAGCTCTGAACACACATGGGCTTGCCTGGAACCATGTCAACAATGGTAGTATCAGCAGATTTCAAAACTTGAGCCCACCTTCCAGCTTTTTACCAGACTGGCGATCAATCTTTTCTTTCAGCTCAGTATACTTGCAAGCAATATGAACTATTTGACTTTCCAGGATAGGGACATAGCCAGCACTAATCTTGCTGGGGTGGTTCAGAATAATCACCTGAACAGTGCAACTAGCTGTGTCCATTGGTGACTCATTTATGCTTTACTGAAATATTGCCATGGCAGACATGTTTGACAGACATGTTCAAACCTAAACCCAGCAGGGGAAGTGGTAAAAGACTAGGAGGTAGTTGAAAGTATCTTTCCACACCTAAATCAGTATTTTATGGTCATAATTATGATGTTAGTAACCATGATTAATATTTGAAGAGTTTATTTGATGACAGGCTCTTTATGCTTTTCACACATATATAGTCTTATTCTTAACATAGCTACATGTGGTATTTGGGAACTACTCACCTCTGACAACAGTGAAAAGAAGAGGTTTACACAGATTGCCTTTGGTTTCTCAGTTAGTGACTCTGATTTTATTTGATCTAAAATAGATTGGCTCCACCATTTACATTATTATCATTAACTGTGTCTTGGATACCATTCTTAAGGTTATGTGTTCCATACTCTGATTTGTGGAATAATAACTGTGCTCCAGCCATATAAAACAAGATAATCTAATATTCTTTTATGATTCAGTGAAGGCTATTGAACTCTTTTATACTATAGCCTCACACAGGTGTTACTCGTCCCCTAAAGTTGATTATGTAGGTTGCATAAATGAGTACCCTTAAATTTTCTGTTCCTTCTTCTGTATTACTGTATATGCTTTCCGCAGTTCACCTATTTGTCTGTTGTCCTGTTAGGCACCCATTTTCATACACTTCATTTCACTTCTATTTATTCATTTCTTATCTGCTATTTATTTGTACGAATGATTCCTATTACTTCCCCATTAGTTAACTATCTTTAAGATAAAAAAGAGCATTCTATCTACCTTCAGTTCTTCTGGTGTGTGTGTGTGTGTGTGTGTGTGTGTGTGTGTGTGTGTGTGTGTGTAATAAGTATTATGGCTTGCTTAGCTTGCCCTGGGGGTGGGGCTGACACAGCATGTGTTGTGGGGGATTGAACTCTGGTCCCTGTGCTTGCCTACGCTTGCCTAAGCAGACATTTTAGACAGATGAGCCATCTTGCCAGCCCTGTTGTGTCTTTTAAAATACATTTTTTTCATTTTATTTCATTATCTGGACTTCATCCTGATTATACATCCTAGTATTACCTAAAATACTATAGCACTACTGTGAGTAGCACATCATTAGTGAGCTGTATGGGCAACAATACAGAAAATATTATATTTACATACTTGTTTGATTTTTTAAAAGGGTATAATGTAGAATAGATGTCTAGGATATATGGCATAACCTAAAAGCTAATAAGGTCTCAATAAAATAAAGAAATTCATTGCTGAATATGTTAACAACACCCTGCGCTTCTGAGTATGCATTAATTTAACAGATGCTATTAAAACATGCTCCCTTTTCTCTTCTTTTCTTTCTTTGTTTTCTGCACAGTACCAGAGTCTGCTTATTGTTTTGATATTCCTTTGCTATTTCACAAAAATATGTCCTTTTTTGTCCCTAGAAGCTCCCTGAAGTCCCTGTTACAAATAGCATTTATTCTCTGGACCTAAAAGCTTTTACCTCATTGTACCTTTTCTGCAATGACTCCATCAGTAGCTGATCTTAGATATCCTCAGTGCAACTATAACTTTTCTCAGTTCTTAAACCAAGAAATGCCCATAGGTATGGCTTCATCCATAAGTGAATGAAGCAAGTCATCACCTTGGCTTGTTCAGTGGCCTCATTCCAAAGCTGTCTGAACACCAAGGCCCGCTTTTCTTTTGAGACTTCATAATACATGGAATTTATCTTCTCATCTAATACTCATATCAAAATTTCCAAATAATGCATTTTGGTTTACAGAAAGTAAGTTCCTTGGTATATCCAATACAGTAAGGGTTCCTACCATGAGGTGTTTTGCAAGGTCACTACTCTCATCTCTGTAGCCAGTGTTTGTCACAAAATTTACACTGTGTTGATTCCACTTATGGCAGCAGATGTACATATATATTGATCAGGTTTTCTTCCTTTTGTCTTCTTGTGCAGAAAAAAAATATCAAGCGTGAATTTTTCCTTTTTTATCATGATTATTTGTGGAGTATTCCTAATTCTGCTCTAATTGTCTCCCTATTCTTAATTTCCAAATTCTTCAATTTCTATCACTGTTTTTTTACTCTATTATGATGATTATTCCAAATGTCAGTGAAGGCTGTCTATGAGACATATATGGTATGCTTGATAATCTTACTTGTGAATATGTATTTATATGCATCTCTTAACATTCAATATAAAATATACTTTTAAAACATAAAAATGGAAACATTACTTTTAAGTGAGTGGCTCAGGATCACATAAGGTAAAATTAATACATATCCATGCTAATTCCCATTTTCTTAAGATTTTTGATAGGTCATAAGAATATATGTATTTGTAAGTGAATGGTTACATACTATATATATTAATTAAGTACTTTTACATACTTTCTATATTTATTTTTTTAAGAATTTTTTTTCTTGTTTCAGAACTTTTGTTTGTTTATTTTACTTTTATGGCCAACTCAGCCTGCCCTGAGGGCAGGGCTGGCGCAGCATGTGGTGCCAGGGATGGAAACGCAGTCCCTGCAGTCGCTTAAGCTTTCCTAAACAGGAGTTTTAGACCACTGAGCCATCCTGCCAGACCTTCTATATTTATTTTGAACATGTGCACATATATCTTAGCAGGCTAGTGTGCTAATATTTTCTCTACTTTTGCAAATGAGAGAACATAGATTTGGTGATTTTAAGTTTTTCTAAAGTCTTTCAGGTAATACATGTGAAAAGAGGAACTTAAAACAATGTTTGGTTCCAAAGCTATTTGAGTCATCTGAGTTTTCACTTGTCCTGAAATACAGCCAAGCCTTGGCATTGCTAGTATTTTTAAGCTGTAGCTACATAAATGGTAACACACATGTCAGCCAATCCTTCTCTTATAGGCAATGTGTACCTATTTACAGTATAATTTGATGCTTTCTTTCCCCTTTGCCTCTCCCTCCCGTCATCCCTCTTATTTCTTGTAAGCTCATGCAACACTGGCTTTGGTACATGTGGTCTCCTGGATTCATGGCAGCTCCGGTTCCACTCCTGCCTGCATTGCCTCAGCCCTCATTGCTCACTCCTGTGAGCATAGCTCATGAGTTACTAGCCCTACACCCAGTAACTCATGGTCCACTATGCTGGACGACAATGCAGGGGCCTGGTGGGTATGAATGGTGCACTCAGAGCACACTAGGAACTGCCGGCTGAGCTTGTTCTCTAAGAACACCTTGTTTTCTGTCTGGTCTGCAGCCTTGTGCTCAGTTCTACTGTATTGTGCCACCCATGGCACCAAGGCTATCAAATTCATTTCAAGAGAAGCTCCACAATGTAATTCTGAGAGTTTTTTTAAGCTATTTTTTCCCAGAACTGTGGATTTTACTCAGGCTCTTGAGTTTGCCAAGCAAGTACTGTGTTTCAACTATTTTTATTATTATTATTATTATTATTGTTATTATTATTATTATTATTATTACTTCTCAAACTCTTTATTAAAGGTTAAAGGTGGGCAATTGCTCCTAACTCATTTCTGGAGGCAGGTATAACCCTGGTACCAAAATAAGAGAAAGACACAGCCACAAAAGAGTACTATAGGTCAATCTTTCTAATTAACATAAATTCAAAAAGTACTTGATAATATACTAGAAAATAGAATGTAGCAAAACATCAAGAAGATTATGCAAGTGGGCTTTATCTCTAGAATGCAGGGATAATTCAACATGCACAAATCAATAAATGTAATAGACCATATCAAAAAAATCCAAGCACAAAAAAAATGTGATGACATCAATAAATGCAGAAGAAACTTTGACAAAGTACAACACTCATTCATGAGAAAATCCTTACAGAAAATCAGAAAATGTGACACCTAAACCTGATCAAAGCCATCCACAACAAACCGACAGCCAATATCATATTAAAAGGACAAAACTTAAAAGATTTCACTCGAAAATCAGCAACAAGAATGCAGTAACCACTGTGGGAATCTATGTGGAGATTCTGTGAAAAGCTACATTAGTGTTCTCATTTGATCCAGGTATTCCCTTCTGGATATTATTCCAGAATAACTAAAAATATCACACTACAGCAGTATATGTGCACCCATGTTTATAATAGCACAATTTATCATAGCCAAGTCTTGAAATAACTAAAATTCTCATCAACTGAGGAGTGGATAAAAAGATGTGGTGCTTAACACAGTGGAGTATTACTCAGTGATAAAAAATGATAAACTCAATGCTTTTATATGAAAGTGATACAAACTGAAGTCATGCTCAGAAATGAAATAAAACAGTCTAGCGTGAGTAAGCATCATATTGTCTCCCGAGGGAACAAAGCTGAAAATATAACTAAGAATCAAAATGTACAACAGATAGTATGAAATGGGAAGAAACAGTTCAAAAGGAAAGAGAAAATAGAATAAAGTAAAGGAGAAAGTAAGGAAGGGAAAAGAAGCAACTACTTTGGAGGTAACAATAAAAAATGCACTGTTATTAGTGTCCTACTGTCTTGTTTTGGAATTTTGTGTCATTGGTTTAATATTTTTATTATAAGGAAAAGCAAAAGCATGGAAGATTTTGCTTAAAAATCTACTTACAACCATTCTTCAAATGATGGGCATTTTCGTTGTTTCCAAGATTTGGCTGTTACAAATTGGGCTGCTATAAACATAGGTGCACAAACATCGCTATGGTATGACGTTTTCAGGTCTTTTGGGAAAATTCTTAGTAGGGGAGTAGCAGGATTGAATGGGATTTTCAGTTCTAGTTTTTTTTTTTT
>PVJA010001899.1:0-116457 GCA_004027025.1 Myocastor coypus
GGCTGACCAGAAAGGCCCTGACCTGGGGTGGTGGCGTGCACCTGTCATCCTAGCACTAGGGAGGCTGAAGCATGAATTCATGATCACCATGAATTTAAGGCCAGTCAGAGCTACATAGTGAGACTCTGTCTCAAAAAAGAAATGCTGAAGAACACTGCACTTGGAATTCCTGATGCTTCAGGAATCTGTCCTGATGCTTGCCAGCAAGTGGACCCTGGCTGTCACGGTCTTGTCTGTTCCTGGCAACTCTAGATTTGTACCTGAAAATGGCCCATTTCATCTTTGCTAGAGGAAAGACAAGTTCACCCTCAGCCACACATCAAGGTGAGGGATGGTACCAGAACGTACAGCACCCCGAGATCTGCCACTTCCACGCACATGGGAGTTTGAAATCTGTCATTCTGGCAAAATTTAAGAAGAGTTAAAAAGGTGACCCTAAAAAGGAGAAAAGAAAGATAGGGGTGGCACACACCTGTCATCCCAGCACCCAGGAGACTAGGGCAGGGAGATTGCCGTGAGTTTGAGGCCAGTCTGGGATACATAGTGAAACCCAGTCTCAAAAAACAAGTGGATGGATGGATGGATGGGCAGAAAAGATCTCCCAGCATCCTTCTCTAAAATTAGCGGTGAATGTAAAATATAAAATTCATGGCTGGGCAAATAGCTCGATGATGTAAGCGCCTACCTGGCAAGCACAAGGAGCTAGGTTTGATCCCTGTACTTCATGTCGTGCTAGCCTAAAACCTTGGGTGCACTGTGCCAGCTACTGAAACTGGGCATGATGGCATATGCCTGTAAGCTCAGTGCTAGGGAGTCTGAGTCAGGAGGATCACTACAAGTCTGAGCTGCATAGCAAGACCCTGTATCAAATAAATAAACAAATAAATTTTTAAAATTAAAAAATAAAATTCAGGAAACAGCACTAGGATGAGGACAAGGGATAAAAGGACTGAGGCTCCAAGAGACACATAGGCACGCAGGCACACACACATGCATAAGCGCACACCCGCACACACATCCTTGGACCTTTGCCCAGCTGGGCTGTCTGAGCAGAATAAACAGTCTGTCAGCAGATCTGCTGCGAGTCCAGAGCAGACCCAGGCCCTGGAGCAGGGATCGCTCCTCCTGGAGAGCTGGTGTCCCCTGGGACACAGGAGGATGAGCAATTGGGCGTGGGGTGAGGGCAGGCTGCACTCTCCTCCCTTCTCGATGAGGTGATTAAGGACAGCACTAGAACAGTGTTTCCAAGTGTGGAGACCCAAAAACCAGAAGAAGGTCAGGGCTGGAGGCAGATCAGGCTTGTTGGTTTTCTAAATGAGTCATAATTTTACTGTTGAAACTCTCTGCATTTATTTATTGACTTTTGAGGCAAAGTTCCACTCTGTATCCCAGGGTCTTTGATCTCCCTGTGCAGTTCAGGTTGGCCTTGAACCCATGGCGATCCTCTTGCCTCAGCCTCCTGAGTGCTGGGACCATAGACCTGTGCCAATAACTGCTCATGGCTGTTTTTAAATTAAGAAAAAGAAAGGCTGGCATTGGATATCCTGTATTCAACACTGTAAGTCGGCAACCTTAGACATGTGAGGGAAGGGATTTCCTCCTTGGGTTTTGTGTCCATGGAAAGGGCCAGGGGGGTGTGTGACAAGGCATAAACACTTTCAGAACAGGAGTGTCGAAATAAACCAGTAAACAACCATGTTAATTTCTTCTGGGAAGTTTTGTGTTTTCGTTTTTCTGGTACTGGGGATCTAGCCCCAAGCCTTTGCACTGAGCTATGTCCCTGCCCATTTTTTATTTATTTATTTTTTTTTTTGTGGGACCAGGATTCAAACTCATGACCTTGCACTTGTCAGACAAGTACTTGTACCACAGAGCTATCTCCCCAGCCCCCCCTGCCCATTTTTAAACTTCTAAAAAAAATCTAGACAGGGTCTCACTAAGGTGCCCAAGCTGAGCTGGAGCAAGCTGTGCTCTTGCCCTAGCCTCCTCAGTGACAGGGTGACAGACCTGAACCCCCAGGCCTGGCTGAGGTATTTAGGCACCTTGAGCGCTGCCCCAGTAGACTGTGCCTCTGGTGGTGGCATTTCCAGAAGCTCTGGCCCTGAAAACCAGACCTGGGGAGGAAGCTCAATTCAAAGTGTTTGGTCCCAGTAACCACCAAAAAAATTAAGAAGTGAAATCCCAACCAGGAAGACATGTGACTCAGACATACAGGGGCCAGAGCCAGAGAGGACAGGCACATGTGGGTGCCAGCAGCCCTGGCAGGTGGGCAGAGGGAGCTGTCGACTTGGCTTGGAGACGTGCTGCTGCCATCCGATCCTTTTGTAAAACTCAAATGCATGCATTATTTTGTTAACCATACAAATATTTAATTAAATATTAATAAAACCTAGCTCTGGGCCACAGCCTGTAAGACAAACACCAGCAGTGCTGTCCCCTCCCGTGAGCCTTGGCCCCATGGGCACCCGTGGTCCAGTGGGGTGGAGACTGTGTCCACCAGGCACTTGGGATCCACACAGCTCAATTCCTGTTCCCATCCACTCAGCAGGAATTTGCCTGCTTTGCCTCCAGAGGCTGGGGGTGGCTGTGGGGTGCATTTGGGGTGCACCATGCCATGAAGGCAGGGCAGGACTCACCATGATGGCAGCTGCCACCACAGCTCCAGGCCCCTTTGACCTCACCTGGCTGCCCTCTTCCTGGGAAGAGTCTTGGGACTCCGCCCAGCCACATCCTTCAGGTGCCAGCGTGGGCACAAAGGGCAGGGGCACAGATGCCTCAGGGATGCAGGTGGCAGAAGGCGGGAGGGGCACTCACACCTCTCATGCAGAGCCTTCTCCTCTCCTCCCAGGGCCTGGCACAGAGCTGGCTGGGCAGAGAAGGCCAATAGAATTGGGCATGGTGGCACATACCTGTGATCCCAGCATTCAAGAGGCTGAGGCAGGAGGTCCCCAAATTCAAGGCCCATCTAAGCTATATAAGGAGTTCATGGTAGGACTACACCTGTGAAAAAATATTCCTCTTAATCTTCACATCCTGTCTGATGACCTCTGATGGCCTGGGGAAGGGCAGGACTGCTATTACAGTCAGTGCTAGCTCAGCCCAAGCTGAACCTGTGACATTGCCTCCTTCCCACCACCCTGGGGAGCAGCCCAGCACTAGCCCCATTTTACAGATGTCAGCACAGAGACTAGGAGTGTTACGAACACATCCCTGATGTTGCTAGACCCCGCAGCGGTCCTTGTACCAGGGTAAAGAGTAGGAATAAGATCAGCTGTGATAGGCGACAATCTAGGACTCTGTGACATTAACCAGCATGGTCCTGGCTGCACCCCACCACTGCTGGGTGTGAGGGTCATTTCCTGGAGATCACAGCCAGCCAGGTGGGACACATCAGTGCACAGCTGTGCCTTCCTGCAGAGGGCTTCCAGGGAGGAGCTCCCAGGTGCAGGATGACATCTCTAACACAGTGACCCAGGGCTGTGGACCCCACCTCCTCCTCCACTTCCACCTTCCAGGAACAGCTGGTGAGTCCTGTCCTGCATTGCCAGAGGACGGTGACAGATCGGGCCCCTTCCTGGACAGCTAATGACCAGCTTACTGCATCCCCGCTACCAGCACTGCTCAGCCACAGCGAGGTCACAGGAAGCCAGCGCCCCGAAAGGCAGCTGCATCGGCCACAAGGGAGGGCAGGTAATCTAACCCCACCTCCCTGTCCATGACCTCCTGCTACACTCCACCTCACCCACCCACCTGGCCCCACTTGTGGACCACTAGACAGGACACTTCCCTGAGTGTCCCCAGGATGTCTCACTACTCCACCTCTATTCCAGGCACAGGAGAGGAGTGCAGCTGCTTCCTGAAGTGGCCCCTTTCTCCCCAGCTGTCCTGGAAGATGATCTCCAAGTTTGGTCTTGAGAGTTCCTGGGGAGCAGCAAGGGAGGCAGGGAGCAGAGCTGTGGGCATCACCTTGGCCAGTGGCATGGGAAGCTCCACACCTCAGCCTCCGTGGGCTAGAGCTGCTCCTCCCCCTGCAGGACAGGGCTGGGCCTGGCAGCGGCCACAGCTGGTGCCCATCAGTGCAGTGTATGGCTGTCCCATCTGGGCTGTCCTCTAACCAGAGCAGTGAGGGAGCAGCCTACAGAGTCAGCCTGTTGGGGGTTAGCAGTGCCCTCTGAGCTGGCCGCTGCAGGCTTCCTGCATCATACAGTGAATTCTCCAAAGGCGAGGCCCCGCTCCAGGTAGGGAGCTCCTTGTCCCTGGAGGGGAACAAGTGGAGGCAGCATGACATTCCTGCAGGTGGGATCTGAGCCAGCTGACCGCAGGGCGTCTCTGTGTCTGCTCTGCCACTGCCTCACTAGCGTGCAGCTGCTCTGTGTATTAGGCCCACTTTGTAGCTGGGAAACTGAGGCATGGGGGCTGCCGTGGCTTGCCTGGAGGTCTGCAGCCAGCTGACACCTTCGCAATCATCACTGTTCCGTGAGCCGGGCCTTTCCTCCTGAGCCAACCCTGCCCATTTCTCTTTTTCTTTTTGTGCATGGAACCCACAGCCCTCACACTGAGCTGTGTCCTACCTATTGATCCTATTTTTTTTATTTTGAGACAGACAGAGTCTTGAGGAATCATTAAGTTGCCCAGGCTAGGCTCAAACTCACAGTTTCTGCCTCAGCTTCCCTGGATGCTGGGACTATAGGTGTGCCCTGATTCCTGCTTCCTTCTTGGTGGGGCTCTCTGGTCCTTGATGTCAGGACAAGGGTCGCTACATGTCGGTATCCAGAGAGCCTGGATGGAAACACAGAGCAGTGAAGCCCCAGGCCAAGGATCAGCCAGCGCATGTGCAAGGCCTTCTGGGCCAGGTGAGGCTATTCCTGCTCTCCCTGTTCCATGCTGCCCTGTCTGTCCCAGCCCCTGCTGGTTCCAGGAAAGGCAGAGTGCCTGTGGCATGGGTGTGGGCTCCACTGGCAAGCCAGCCTCCTGCGTCCTATGGTGTCCGATCAAAATAGGCAGGTTGGAGATAGAGCCAGCAGCCACCCTAGCGACCATACACCGAGGCTGTGCCGCCATGAAAGTTCCAGGACCCCCGCATGGGAGCCCTGGCCTCACCACAGCACAGCCTGGAGAGCTGGTGGCCTGGTGAGGGCACTGTACATCTCGGTGCCGCTCCCGCCAGGTGCACGCCTGTTCCTGTACTCTGCTGGATGGCTTCCTGGTTCTGCTCCCACCCCTGTCTCCAGCCAGAGCCGGGCTCCCCCAGGGGCAGCACTGCACTGCAGAAAGACCAGGATGGGAGCAGCCAGGCTTGGGCAAGTGGCTGGACCTCTGGGACCCAGTTTCCTTGTTTGTGAGATGAGGATGGTAGCTGCCACACAAAAGGGGCCCCAGCCAGAGCCCAGCACACCAGGTCTTCAGTGGTGACACTAAGGAAAAGGTTAAAAGCCAGGTGTGGTGGCACACACCTATAATCCCAGCACTTGGGAGACTGAGGCAGGAGGATTGGTGCAAGTTGGAGACCAGTCTGGGCTATAATAGTGAGCTCAAGGCAAGCCTGAACTGCATAGCGAGACCCAGTTTCAAAAAAAGAAAAAAACAAAACAAAAAAACATTAAAACACTACAAAAAGATGGCTATGGTGGTACAGTCCTGTCACTTCAGGGCTGGGGAGGTTGAAGCAGGAGGATTTCTGTGAGTTGGAGGCCAACCTGAACTGCAGAGCAAGACCCCTTGTCTCAAAAAGAAAAAAAAAAAAAAAAAAAAAAAAATCCTCAATAAAACTGGCTTCTACCAGGACTTGCATGGAGAGGCCTAGCAAAAAAATGCTAAAGCCTGGTTAAAATTGGGCCACTCGGGCCCAGTGGGATGGCTCAGTGGTCTAAAGCGCCTGCTTGGGAAAGCTTGGGCAGCTTCAGGGACCGTGGTTCGATTTCCGGCACCACATGCTGCACCAGCCCTGCCCTCTGGGTGGGCTGAGCCGGCCATAAAAATGAGTGAATAAACAAACAAAGGTTCTGAAACAAGAAAACAATAAGTAAATAAAATAAAAAATTCTTAAAAAAAAATTGGGTCACTCAAAGAGTCTTCGTGGACCTGTGAGATGGCTCAGCGGTCTAAAGCACCTGCTTAGGCAACCTTAGACAACCCCAATGACCAAAGTTTGATCCCCAGCACCACATGCTGCACCAGCCCCACCCCCAGGATAGGCTGTGCCAGCCATAAAAAAAAAAAAAAAAAAGTCTTGGTTCTGGGCCTCAAGTTCACGGTCATTCTGGGAGTGAGGGGACAGCAGAGTCCACAAACAGGAAGCCTGCATGCCTGGTGAGGCAGGAGATGGGGAGCCAGAAACCCAGGAGGACGTGCAGGTGGAGCCTACACGGGGGCCCTCCACCGCAGAGACTGGAGACCAGGGCATCCACAGGGCAGAGCCACGTGTTTGGCAAGAATACTGCGTGTGATTTATCAGAGCGTCAGGAAGCTGCAAGCCGTGCGTTCTCCACGTTTGGGTGCCCGTGACCCTGCCAGGACACCTCTGGCACATGTCCCAGAAACATTCACCCTATAGCGTGAGGTCATCAAATGGGCTCACCGCTGGGGAATGCGTGTGGTTTGGGGAAGTGGTGTGGTGAAGTGACGGCAGGCAGGCATGAAGCTGGAGGAGGGCAGAGAAACAGGCAGTGTCCCCTCCTGCCTGCTGCCAGAGGACTGGCACACAGCCAGCTGGCCCTAGCTGGCCCCACAGGACCCTCCACTCAGCCCAGAGGTGGAGACCAGGGCCACCGAGAAGATATAAGTATTTCGTCTGGAGGAGGGAATCCACGGCTTTACTCCTGAGTAGCTCCAGAGTAGCCACCCCAGCAGCTGCATGTCTCCAACGATTGCTAGGAGCCTGGGGCTCCTTCTTGTGAACCCTGGAGGAAGTCCCGGCTGAGATGGCAGGTGTGTACCTCCACACCCCTCAACCCTTCGCCACTTATCTTAGTCTAGATTTATCCACTCCTTATCATTTCTCTATTAGTTGCAGGTCCCCGTGTTCTTGTCTCTCTAGGACCTTGAAGGGCATCATTAGGTCATTATTTACTCACTTATTTTTATGAGTTCACATTTATAGTGTGTAACGATCACATGCTGCGTAGGAGTTGGCGAATGCGCAGAGCACACCACTCCATCCCAGCTAGACTCCATCAGGCTTCCATGTGTTCAGCTCTCTACAGCTCCAGGCCCTGCCACCCAGGGTGCCTGACTGCTCCCTACCTCAGCAGGAACTGCTCCAGCTCCCATTGTTCCCGGGTCACTACTTGTCTGCCATAAATGGCATGTGGCACAGCTGCAGGAGCTCTGATTGTAGGTTCCTAGGATGCCAGGTGAGCGCTGCAGGGCTGTAAGCTGCTCTCATGTCATAGAGGGGAAACTGAGGCATGGGGAGGGTGAGGTACTGGCCTCAGTCTCACACGATGGGCAAGAGATGGAGATGTGACCACTGTGCTCACAGTCGGGCATCAAGGAGAGTCATGATCATTACAATCATCACCCCGGCTGGCCCTGGTGCCTGGTCAGTGCCTGGAAGTAGCCAGGCTAGACCTTGGTTGGTAATGCGGGAACCTTGCCTACCTCCCCACCCAGTCCTGGGCTTGGGCAACCTCTCCTACACCCCCCTGCTAACAGTTGCTGTGGCGACTCATAGAGTGGATTTTATTTATTTATTTATTTATTTATTTTTATTTTTATTTTTTTTTAAATTTTTGAGACAGGGTCTCACTGTGCAGTTCAGGCTGGCCTTGAGCTCACTTTTGTAGCCCAGGCTGGTCTTGAACTCACAACGATCCTCCTGCCTCAGCCTCCCAAGTGCTGGGATTACAGGCGTGAGCCACCACGCCCGGCCATAGAGTGGATTTTAAACATTCACCTAGAGGCACTCACTGCTTTCAGAGATGCCTCCCAAGCACGCTGAGTGCCCTGACTCCCAGAGACAGCCCACGCAGGGAGCAAACAGCATAAGAAGTGGCATCTTCCCCAGTGGGTAAGAGGGCACCCAGAAGCATCTTGGTTCTCCAGAAGTGGAAGCCAGAGGATTGCAAGTCTGAAGCCAGCCTGTGACATTCAGCAAGACCTCATCTCAAAACAAATTAAACCCCAGTTGGGGATGGAGTTTAGGGTTCTCTGGATGCTCAGGGCTGCAAAAAGGAGAAAGGAAGAACACAGACCTGGGTGGCCACTGTTACCTCCAACTTGTGTGACCTTGGACAAGGAGCTTCCCTGTCACTCGCTGTCCCTGCCTGCAGCCAGGCCTCGTGAGCTGCACCTACTTCTGTCAGGAAGGCATCTTTCTTGAAGCCAGAGAAGTGGGCTGGCAAAGAGGTGATCAGGTCTGGTTTTGTAGTTAGCTGGCCTGCAGGGGAGAGCCTGCACAAACGCTGGGCATCCTGGGACCCTGGCAGCAAGTGTCAGGCTGGTAAACCACAGGCTTGTGGCCTGCAGGGTACAGAGCTGTGTGCGTGATGTCCCCAGGGTTGAGGCATCACAGCAGGGTCTACCACATGGTTTCCTGCTTCCCGGCTCCTGTATCTCTGGCCAGCTGAGAGAGCAAGGATCACTCAAGCCTGTTCTCAGTGTGTGGGCATGGCCCATCCAGCCTGTCCCCTCTAGGCCTGGAGGCTGCAGCCTTCACCTCCAGAAACCCATGCCTGTGTCACCTGCACTGCTGCCTGGGCCCCAGCAAGTGCCTGGAGGGGTGGCTCTGTGGGCTCAGGGCACCCACAGGCTGGGCCCATACCCTAAGGTAGGATTCTAGGTTCTCTCTGAATTCTGTCCTATATTCTCCTGGGCCCAGTGGATGTGACAGAAAATTCTTGCCCAGAAACTCCTGCCTTGCCCCCCAGGCCCTAGGCCCAGGAGACGCCAGGCAGCACTCTTTCAGCACCACAGTCACCTGCAGAGCCTGGCCCAGGGTGCCCTGTTCAGGAGAGAATGATCTGGCATCAAATGGATCAGGTTAGGGACAACACTGGGACCATGCATAGCATGGAGCTCATGCTCCCTGGGACACTCAAGGCTGCTGGTCAGAGCCCAGAGCTCTAACTCACTCATGATGTCATCCATCCACCTGTCCACTCACTCACCTCCCCACCCATCCACCCATCATCCATACACCAATCCATCCACCCAACTATTCACCCATCCATCCATGTGCTCACACATGCATGCATGCACCCATCCACCCATCCCCATCATCCATCCATGCATCGGTGATCCAGTCACTCAGACAGAAGGAGGTAGAGTCATGTAGGGCTCAGAGTGTAGGCCAGGTGGGCTCCAGCCTCAGCTCCCCCCGCAGCTGTAGAATGAGGCCTGTAGCAGCTATGAATCCCCAGAGTGTGGGTTCAACACAGAGCTGCAAGGTGGGGTAGGGCCTCGGCAGCCCTGTTGAAGTGAGGCTAAGTGGATGGTGTTTGTGTTGCTTCACTCCACATCCATCACTGATTTCCCTGGATGCCAGGCCTGGTGCCAAGTGTCAAGGTGTGAGGGATGAAACAGTAGAGGTCCTGGCCTGCTTAGGGTCACAGAGCCAGGCCTGGGGATCCTTGGATCAGGGCACAGGGGGCTGTGCTGTGCAGGGGGTACCCAGGAAGCCAGGAGACTGAGGACACAGGTAGCACTAAAGCTGGCAGGAGCTGGAGAGGGTAGAGGCCCCCAGCAGGGACATGGACTGTGGAGGGGGTTCACAGGGTGCAGCCCGTGGGATCAGGAGGCAGTGGAGAACAGGAGCTGCCTATTGAGGGATCTGGGGAGAGCAGACAGGAGGCACTGCCACGCTCATGCTCATCTGGGCAACAGTGCTTGGCAGGACTTGGGCCCACTGAGGTGACTGCCCAGCCCTGCAGGGAAGGCCAGGCCCCCGGTGGGCCCAGGGTGAGGGCTCCGTCTGTCTGGGGGTGGGGGGAAGGGACTGTCTCTTTTTTGTATTCTCAAAAGAAAGTTGGTTATTCAAGATGACACTGGGGATTGAACCCAGGGCTTTTGCATGCACTGAGCTACATCTCCAGCCCTTTTTCTATACATACTTTTTGCAACAAGGTTTTGCTAAGTTATCAAGTGGACAGTGCTGGCCTCAAAGGCAAAGTCCTCCTGCTTCAGTCTCTCAGGGTGCTGGGCTTACCAGTATGGCCCAGCATGCCTGGCTTTTACTTTTATTTTGAGATTAAAGTCTTGCATCAAGTTATCCAGACTGGATGCGAACTCCCCACCTACCTGCCTCCGTCTCTCCAGTAGCTGGCATTACAGACGGGTATCACCTCTTGCAAAAGAACAGCATTTCTTTCCAAGGAAAGAAAGTGGGATACACACGACCCCAATTCTAGCCCCATCTCCTGAAGCCTGCCCTCCTGTTGCCACTGAGGGGCCGCCCCTGAGGCGTCCCTCCTAACTCAGCCTGAGCCTCGCCTGGGCAGTGACCTCGGCACAGTGGAAGAACGGCAAGTGACACAGCGGCTCCCCCTGGTGGCCCAAGGAGCTACTGCAGCACCATGCTGGCCGCTTTCCCTGCTGGGTCCTGGGTGCTGTGGTCTTCTTTGGCTGCCTTGCAGGCTGGGGTGACTCTCCTCCGCCGTGTGGACAGCAGGGGGATCGTCCCCTTGCCACTGTGCCACCCAGAAGTTTCTGTTCTGTGCAATAAGCAAGACACAGAACACGAAAAATAACAATGTGGATTCATTTCATTTATTTATGTTTTTTTTTTTTTTTGCTTTAAACAATTTATTTAACTGAAATGGACTTACATTTGTTTCTGAAGTGACTTCCATTTATTTGGATACATCTTTTCCCAATGGTGATTTACAAGATCTTCAAGCCAATATAAATATTTTATAAATATTTGGGTCTACACCTGCACAATACCTCAGCAACACTTTTCAGAAAGAAAACACTGAAGAGTAAAGACCAGACACAATTACTCACTACAGTGAAAATCTGCTGAGATATGTTTGAGATAAGAAGGCTCCACATACCTCTTCAACTAAGAAAATCACCCTTACAACACAGGGCAATTTTATTTTTATACAGGACCTAGAACACTTAATCTGCCAATTAGGTGGTGAATGGCAGAACTACATCCCAGTTTATGCCATGAATTCATAGGGAATAGGTTCCAACAACTCAGGTTCCTTCCCATTGGTCCTCACAAAGTACGCTTCTCTGGGAGGGGCAGGCTGGAGCTTCAGTTGAACCCAAGTACCCTTCTCTTTGGCTTCTTTCTTTTTCTGATCATTTTCCTTGACACGTTTCAGGAAGCTATCATGACTTTTTGAATGTTTAATATGCTCAATACATACATTAATCCTCTTGGCAAGTATCTTGCCCTTAACTTGCTTGTTTACAACAATGCCAACAGCGTGCTGGGTAACATTGTAGACTCTGCCTGTTTTGCCATGGTAACATTTGTGAGGCATTCCTTTTTGCACAGTACCCATTCCCTTGATGTCTACAATGTCACCCTTTTTGTAGATTCGCATGTATGTGGCCAAAGGAACCACCCCCTGTTTTCTAAAGGGCCTGGAGAACATATAACGGGTTCCTCTCCTCTTGCCCTTTGTGTGAGTCATTTTGACAAATTACTGGAAGATGGCGGTTCTGGCCAAAATGCTATTTTATTTATTAATTTTACTTTTTGAGACAGGGTCTCGCTATGTAGCTGTCTTTTCTCTTGTTGCTGAGACAAAACCCCCTGACTCCCAAAGTTAAGGAAGGAAAGGTTGATTTAGCTCACAGCTTGTGGAAGTTCCAGTCCACGCTCAGCTGACTCCGAGGCAGGGTGGCACATAGCAGAGGGCCGCAGCACAGGGCGAGCCTCTTTCCTCCCTCCTGCGTACACTGATTCCTACCTACACTATCTCCCTGCCCTCTCTTGCAAAGGCAGGGTGTTTGCAAAGCAAGGACCCTGGTTCCCTCTGGGTTACTCAGCTCAGCTTCTAAACTTCTCAAGCTGATGCCGTGTCAATCATTACAGTAGCCCAGGCTGGCCTGGTACTCGCAGTGACCCTCCCCCCTCAGCCTGCCTCAGCCTTCCACCATTACAGGTGTGGGAGGCCACAACTGGAAAATGAGGATTTGCTTAAGGGACTGAGGAGCCTTCCAGAGACAGGGGACACAGAAGGGACAGAAGCCCAGTGGGGTCAGTCCCGGCCAGGGCTGCCCATGTCCAGCTGCAGGGCCCTGGTTGGATTTGCCAAGATTCACAAGAAGCAGCTGAGGACCTGCCTGCAGACACCCTGGAGGCGCAAAGGGGTCTGTGTGGTAGAACTGCTGAAGTAGGCACTGAGTCACCATGTTTGTAAAGTGCCTGCCAGGGGAGGGGGAGAGTGTGGGCTGCCAACAGTGCAAACCCCGTGTGAAACCCCAGGGGGCGCTGTGCAGGGCCTAGGCTGGGAGGCACACAGGGAGCCATGTCTAGGAAAGGCCTTGTCCACGTGGCCACCCTGGCGACTGCACCCACATGATGGTGCCAGAGGTGACACAGGTGAAAGGGGAGTGGCAAACGTTACCCACCTGTGTCCCAGCTCCATGTTTACCCTTCCTAGTTTAATATTAAAAACAGAGCAGGCTCTGGTGCACACCAGTAACCCCAGCACTCCTGTGGCTGAAGCAGGAGAATCGCCACAAGTTTGAGGCCAGCCTGGGCTACACAGTGAGTTCAAGGACAGGCTGGACTGCACAGAGAGACACTGCCTCAAAAGACCAAGACATAAATAAACACAAATAAAATTTAAGAGAGCCCTCGGGTACCAGCAGGCAGGTCTGGGCTGCTGGCCAGTAACCCCTAGCTCTGCTTATTCCTGAGCTCCTCCTACTGCAGGCCACTACTCTAGGAGCTTCCTCTTAACTCCCCAGTTCTGGGGATGGGACCCAAGTGCCCACTAGGCTAGCACCTCACTGCTGAGCTGCACTTCTGACCCAGTCTTTTAAGACATGGTCTCATTGTGTAGCCCAGGCTGGCCTCAAAAGCAGGGCAATCCTCCTGCCTTTCCTCCCAAGTACTGGGGTTATAGGTGTGTGCCACCATGCCCCAGCTCTATTTTTAACTTAATTAACTAATTTTGTGGTACTGGCAATTGAACTCAGGACCATGCACTTGGCTGGCAGGTGCTTATGTCACTGAGCTATCTCCCCAGCCCTGCAGTACACAACGCTGACATCCTTGTGCATAGCTGACCTATAGATGGAACAATCTTAGCTCCTCTTCCATCTCCTTTCCCTCTCCCACCCTTCTGTCCACCCATCTCTTGATCCTCTTTCCTACTGAGAAAGGCACCCTTGTTTCCTATCATCTATTGTTTTGCTGTTGTATTTACTTGCTATTCCTCATGTAAGAGAAGCCACGTGAAGTGGAAGCTTGTGTCTCTAATGTTTCATGCAGTGTTGTGACCTCAAGGCGCAACCATTTTTTTACATGACTCCAGTTTATCCTTCCTCATGGCAGAGTAGTACTCCATGGTCTATAAATACATTCTCTTAATCCATTCATCTACGGATGGGTGCGCAGCCTGCTTCCAAGATTTAGCTGTTATGCACTGTGCTGTGTAAACACGGATGTGTGTGCATCACTGCGACCCAGTGTCTCTCTTGCTAGAACCTATCTAGAAGGCAGCAGCGAGGTGAAATGAAATGTCTGGTGTCAGCTTTTGCTTTTTTTGAGGCATCTCTGCACTGACCACCATAGTGCTGTCCTGGGTTATAGCCCCGCCCCCAGCCTGGCCAGCATGTTACTGGCTGACTTCTTGATGTTAGCCATTCTTTCCCTAGTGAGATGGAATCTCAGGGCTGTTTTGCTTCGCATTTCTCTAATGGCCAACCCCTGCCCTTTTTAAATTTTAATGCAATACAAGTGGAGGCTAACAATGAAAATATTCAAAAGCACTCTTTCTATGCCTATGAAAAAAGCCCCAAAATTTCATAACAAAACAATTAAAGAATAATGATTATTAATACATGTGTATAGTAATCTCCAAAGAGTGGCTCCGCGTTCTCAGGGTACAAGTCACAGATGGAAGAGATGCTCTTACAAGGACAAAGCGGATAGCAGCTCAAAACTTTCCTCAGTGAACTAAGAGAGGTGCCTACTACACATGAAACAAGTTAGCAAGGGTATTAAAAGGCTTTGAAACAACAAAACAAGTACCAAGGGGAGTTACATCAACTTTTCCCAAGGCTTCTTACCTCTTTTGCCTATGTTTTCTTTGGAGTGCCGGAGGCCGGCCCCAGGGCCTTGGGCGGACCTGGTGAGTGCTCCACCAGCCAGCTGCCTCCCAGCCTCTTTTGCCTCACAGACAGCTCTCGATGGGTTGCTCAGGCAGGCCTCTGGCTGGTGACCTCCTGCCTCAGCCTCCGGAGAGCCCAGAGCTGGGATCACAGGTTTACTCCGTCACACCCCGCCTTCTCCTCTAGATTTCCTGCTTACTCATCCTGTTTTTGCTCTTTTCCTTCTCAGGATCTGTTGTTTGGTTTTTTCCTCAAGCTTGAGAGTTTTGACTTCAGGTTTTCCCCTCCACCATTTTGGATTTTTTTTTTTTTTTTCATTTGTTTTCCGGTTTTCCAAATTTATACATTAAACCTTTGAAAACTGCCCCCAGAGTGCTTGGCTGCTGTCCTTTTCCTGGTAACTTTTTCCTCTCCTGTAGCAGTTTGGAAGGCTCCTGGGCTGGGTCTTTAGGCTCACCCCTTTCTTTCACCCTCAGCAGTCTACAAGCCAGGCATGGGGCACAGCCTGTAATCTCAGTGCTCAGGAGGCTGAGCCTAGCCTGGGCTACACAGTGAGTTCAAGAATGGCCTGAACTACATACTGAGACCCTCTCAAGAAATAAAGCAAAACAACAACAAAAAAGCAGTGTGCAGATTCCCTATGAGCTTTTCATAGACATTCTTGTTTTAGTTGCTGTGATTTTGACTTTTACCTTTCAGTTTTCTTTTCTTTCATTTTTGCTGTGCTGGGATCGAACACAAGGCTTTGTGTATGCCAGATCAGGGCTCTACCATCAAGCCTCCACCCTTTTTTCTTTCTTTCCTTTTTTCTTGTTTGCTACTAGGGAGGACTGAACCCAGAGCCTTGACACTGTCCACCATTCCCAGCCCCTTTTCTTACTTTTTATTATGAGAAGTCTCATGAGGTCACTAGAACTTGTGACCTTCTTGCCTTGGCCTCTCAGAAGGGGAGGAGGCACGCGCCCACATGCCGATGCCTTGCATGCCTACTTGAGGTTTCTCTCTCAACTCCTGTCACCCCTCTGCCCTTGCAGGGCTCACATCTTCACAGCAGGGCCCTTATGTGGTAACCACAGTCATTTCCAATCCCCTGCCCTGCAGCCCAGGGCGTCTTTTCTTCTGTCCACCACATGCTGCTCTCTGTACTGCAGGGATGGGGACAGGGAGCCAGGTTCAGGGGTGCAGAGTACACGGGTGTGTCTGGCTTCAGCCATGGGAGCAAGACGCTTTGAGAGCACCAGTGTCCTCATCCCTGATCCCTACTTGTCTGTGACCCCAGGAATTCCTCAGGGATGGACTGGGCCCTGCTGCATGTGTGGCTGCGATGCTGGGGCCCTACTGACGTGGGTGCCAGGAGCCAGAGGCAATGCAACCATAACCCAGGTCCCTGAGCTGGGCTGGTGGCACACGTGTGTGATTCCTGTGTTCTGGGAGGCTGAGACAGGAGGATCATAGTGAATTGGAGGCTAGCCTGGGCCACATAGGACGATCTTGCCTCAAAAATATCTATCAATTTACCCATCCATCTATCCATCGTGTCTACATGCTGCACCATCAGCAGTGTCTCTGAGCTCTTTCCCCCAAGGTGGCTGTGGCAGCAGGTGACACCTTCCTACTCTGGACAAGGCTTCCCTAGGACGATCGGGACACACTGCCTGGCAGAACTGAAGCTGGCCTCTCCTCCATCTGCAGCCTGGGAGGTCTGACCTGCCTCTCCCCTGCGAGATCCTGGTGGATTTCTTGGAGGTCACCCAAGATGCCATCCTTGTAGCCTGGGCCTCAGCTCTTGTGGTCCCTGTATCCCTGCAGGACCCTGGCAGGATTGGCTCCCTCTGTGGTCTGATGTCTCACAGCACTCCCACCCCCTAGGACCTTCCCACTGTGATCCCAGTGCAGCCTCCACAGTCAGGCAGCATGGCAAACCCTGGGCAGGTCCTAGCAGGGACAGCTGGCATCCCCACATGCTTCCCTACAGGAAAGCTAAGGGATAGGCCCCTGAAAAGTCCCCATAAGGCAGGGTGGGGACTAGCATGACACCAAGGAGTTGTGTCCTGACCGCACCACACGGTTACTTGATCTCTCTCTCTCTCTCTCTCTCTCTCTCTTTTGCTCTTGCTCTCACTCTCACTCTGTGTGGTTGTCTGCGCCACTGAACCCATCCCAGCCCTGCCAGGTCCTCTGGCCCAGACCCAGACCTAGTCCCATAGGGTGGCCCAAAAAAACTTGCAGAGGGGTGTGGGAGCTAGAGCCATGAAGACCAGGTAGGAGTTTTCAGATGGTAAGGTAGCATTGGAGGGAGGGGCCATTGCTTTGGCCCACCTAGGAGAGTGCCAGGGGCTGTCTGTTTTGTCACAGTCTGTCTGGGGTGGACAAGGCAGTGAGTGTGTGCACAGGTGAGAACCAGATGCTCACACCTGGAGGCCTGCCAGGCCCTAGGGTGCAGCAGCTTGAAGGATAGAGGCAGGATCAGTGTGCTGTGTGTGTGTGTGTGTGTGTGTGTGTGTGTGTGTGTGTGTGTGACAGAGAGACAGAGGGGGGGTGGGGCCCCTGAGGAACACCACACCTCCCCTCCCCATCACCTGCTTTTGACACCACATCCCATTTTTTGGTTTATTTTTGAGGCAGAGTCTCAAGTTGCAGCGATGCTCTTGCCTCGGCCTTCCCAAGCAGGCCACACCCGCATTTGAGTAGCCAGTGAGGTTCCTAATCCGGGCTCCTCTTTCCTCCCCTGGTCCAGGTGGGGGCAGGAAGCCTGGGGTCCGGGCCACTGTCGTTGGGGATCCTGACCTTCCTCTATACCCAGCGCCCAGGAGTGGGAGGAGACAGAGTCCCGGGCGGCCTCGCTGGGTTTGGAGAGGCGCGGGCCCGGGGTGTCGCTCGCGGGGAGGTCCCCATCGCTAGGCCTGGGCGTTCCGCCCCTTCACGCTGGGGAGGCTTCGGAGGCGGGGACGGTGGGGACGGCAGAGACTGCGGCGCAGGCCGGGATGTTGGGGCAGCTGGCCGGGGTGCTGCTGGCCCTCCGCGTTCTGCTGGTTGCCGCGCACCCGCAGTGCCTGGACTTCAGGCCGCCCTTCCGGCCGCCAGGCCCGCTGCGCTTCTGCGCGCAGTACTCGGCCTTTGGCTGCTGCGAGCCCGAGCGGGACGCGGCGCTGGCCCGGCGCTTCGGGGCCCTGGCGGCCCGCGTGGACTCCGCTCTGTGGGCTGCGTGCGCCGGCTACGCGCTGGACCTGCTGTGCCAGGTGAGGGCGCGCGGGCCTGGGCTCCGGAGGGCGGGGTCAGGGTTGGCGCGGGCGGGCGGGAACCCGCGCACTCGAGGGCGATGCTGGGCTCGGACCTCATTAGCTTCCTGATTAGGCTGCTCCTGGCCTCAGTTTCTCCTCCTGCTTCAAGAGGGTCACACAAATGGGGCTGTGGCTTTTTCAGAGACCGGGGGCCTTCTCATTCTGGGAACCCCTGGAGTCGCAGCGCCGTCCCCCCACCTCCCTCTCCTCTCGTGTTGCTGGGAATGGGCAGGGAGAGCTTTGCCCTGTGCTCCTGTGCTGTTCAGAGAGGCAGAGACTGTCCTGCCTCAACCTCCTGCCTGAGGCAGGTATGGTTTGGGGCAGATATGTGGGAACCTCTTTCCAAACAGGCCCACCCACCCCGTGATGATTTGAGAGCCCCTGGGACCCTGACCCTTCTAAGCTCCGGTCTACAGACCCCCAAGGCTTCCACCCTGCCCGTGGCTCCCCCTTACAGTGCCCCACCCCCGGCGCTCAGGCCACCTGAGTCACAGGCTCTCAGGAGCCTCTGACCCCCACTGTGCCCAGTGGCTTCTCTTCCAGTTGCCCAGGTCTGATGCCCAGGAACCCGGAAGAGCCTGGAGCAGCCACTGGGCAGAAAGCTGAGTGAGGCTGCAAGACCACGGCCAGCAGGGGGCAGGCGAGAGGCGAGGGCTGGCTGCAGCCGAAGGCTGGGTTCTGCCCTGGTCTGCTACCTCCTGGCCGCTGAACTTGAGGCAGTCTCTGCTGTTTCAGTTACATCATCTATGCGCAGGGACAGGCAGGGCAGGACGCACACCTGGAATCGCTGCACTCAAGAGGCTGAGGCAGGAGAACTGACAAGGGTTTGAAGCCAGACTGGGCTACAGAGTAAGACCCTATCTCAGAAAAACTCCAAACCAAAAGGCTTGGGAGGATAAGAGAGTTCCCAGGAGCTCCCAAGATGCTCCCAAGAGCTGGCTGCTCTGTAGCCCCCACCATCTCAAAGGCACCAAATCGTCTGGGCAAGCCCCCACCTCACCCAAAGCCAGGGCTTCTTGGGGCCAGGGCGTAGTTCCCTCAAGCCAGCCAGGCAGGGAGGTTGAAGCAGGCCAGCCCAGGAGGAGGGAGGGAAGGCCAGCTTGCTGTGGTCTGTGGGCAGCGGCTCCCCTTTCTCCTTGGGAACTTTCCAGGACAGCCTGGCTGGAGCAGCTCTGCCACAGTGGACACTAGTACCTCCAGCTGCAGCTCCAGGGTGACCTCCTGTCTGGAGATGACCCAGAGGGTGCGGCTGAGGGGGCCCTGGTGGCTGTGGCAGGAGCACCACACTCTGGCAGCCAAGCCTGGACCTGGATTCGACGCCTCCTAATTCCCACCTCTGTGAAGGTGGCCAAGGTGGTCAGTGACAGGTCTTGGCCTGTGACAGCATTCAGGCCTTGGGGGATGGAAGGCTTCTTCCTGGATGTCTTCCTGTGTCCCTAACCAAAGCCACCTCTCAGAACCTGTGTCATCTGTGTGCAAAGACAGCCCAGAGCCCAGGTAGGGTGGCCTGTGCTAGCGCAGGCTCAGCCTTAAAGCCTCCCTGCGGTTGGGACATGGATGCCACAGTGCCCAGGGCAGACCAGGCACCGCTCAGGTCAGGAGGTGCCGGCAGAAGGAAGCCTTGAGTTTTTCCTTTTCCTTCCTTTTCCCTATGGTACTGGGGACTGCACCCAGGCCTCTGCTCTGAGTGACACCCCCAGCCCCTGTTATTTTTTATTTTGAGACAGGGTCTTGCTAAGTCACCAAGTTGCCCAAATTGGGTTTAAGCTTTCGATCCTCCTTCCTCAGCTCCACTGTGCCTGGTGTTCTTACAAGATTTCAGAACTTTTTCATCATTATATAGGGATAATAAAAATTCTGTCTGCAAGAAAGAGTGGAGGGAAGGGCACACCTCAAAGAGAGCCCCAGTGGGTTTAAGCTTTCAATCCTCCTTCCTCAGCTCCACTGTGCCTGGTGTTCTTACAAGATTTCAGAACTTTTTCATCATATAGGGATAATAAAAATTCTGTCTGCAAGAAAGAGTGGAGGGAAGGGCACACCTCAAAGAGAGCCCCAACCCGAGGCTCAGAGTGTGACAGGGCAGGGCATGCCCGGGGCTGTGAGCTGAGCACAGCCAGACAGGAGTCTGGTCACCTGTGGGTAGCTCTGGGGAGAGGGGCCCAGGCTGAAGTCTGCTAGGCTTGCCACCACCCCCTGTACACCTGGCTCGATGGCTCTTCCCTTACCAGGGTGATGAGGTCAGGAGCCAGGAAGAGGTGCATGTGGCAGGCAGGACGTGGATGTGAGCCTGCTGGTGGGCGCTGCCCATGCAGAGCTGGCAGAGGTACCAAGGGGCTTAAGTACATTTGTCTCCTAAGAGATGGCGCTGTTGCACTGCTCCTGGACAAACCAGTGTCCTGTCAGTGAGGGGCTGAGCCAGAGGAGACCTGTGAGCCAGAGGTCACTGAAGTGCTAGAAGGTGGGGCTGTCCTGAGGTGCAAGGGGCTATCAGAGTCAAGGTTTCTCCACACAGGGAGGTGGTGCAGATTTGGGATCCTAGCTACTCAGGAGGCTGAAGCAGGAGGTTCAGAAGGTCCAGGCCCTTCTTATGTCATTAGCCACCTGATCAAGGTGCTGAATAATACCACGGTGAGCATGGGGCTGGAACCTCAGTTTCCCCCCAGTAGCTCTCTCTCCTTTATGGAAATCTCATGAATGTTATATAAATGATAGAGACATTAGTCCTTGCTGCCAGTACTAAGCTGAGCAAAGGCTGCCTGTGTGAGCTGTCCAGCGCCTTCCCGCTGTACTCCCCGTGGACCTATTGTGTGTGGAGCTCTCAGCTGGGCGCCTCCAGGCAGCAGTGGACAAGACAAAGAAAGCACCCTGCCCTCGAAGAATGCATGTTCTGAGGAAGGGGCAGAGATAAGCCAGCAACAAACTCATATATTATGACGTCAGATCAGATGAAACATTTTAAATTACTGGGGACCAAACCCAGGGCTTTTGCATGGAGCTACACCTCCAACTCTACTTAAATGTTTTTTAGGTATTTAGTGTAAGGTCTACAGGGTCTCACTACACAGATCAGACTCGTGGTGATCCTTCTGTTTTCAGCCTCCTAGGCCCTTGGATTACAGGCTTGTGCCACCATGCCCAGTCTCAATCCACATCTCAGCGTGCCGTGGGGGCAGGCCAGCATGGCACACAGGGGATCAAACCTCTTCAAAACTTTTTTTCTAAAACATCTTCAGACAGGAGCTTGATTTGCCCAGGCTGGGCTTGACTTTAAGACTCTCCTGCCTCAGCCTCCCCAGTGGTGGGGTCACAGGTGTGTGCCACTATGCTCTGCTGGTTAATGGCTTACATGAAGCATTAAGGCAAGGAGATGATAATGGAGAAGAGTTGGGCAGGGCAAGCACAACTGTAATCCCAGGATGGTAGAAGGCCCACCCTGGGTAACCTAGTTTTAGCAAGACCCTGTCTCAGAAGGAAAAAGGGCTTGGGTTCAATCCCCAGCGTGTGTGTGCATGTGCATGTATGTGAACCTGCTAAACTCCAGACATCTTGGTGTTAGGTGCCCTGGTCTGCACTTGGAGGTGGCCAGCTGGGCCTGGGGAACAGGCCCAAGGCCACACAGGGGGTCAGCATCCCAATGCCTGTCTCTGTCTCCACAGGAGTGCTCACCCTATGCAGCCCATCTCTACGACGCAGAGGACCCGTCCACACCACTGCGCACACTGCCTGGACTATGCAAAGACTACTGCCTGGACATGTGGCGCACTTGCCATGGCCTCCTCCACCACCTGTCACCGGACCCCAAGCTCCGGGCGCTGGAGGGTGACCGAGCTAAGCTCTGCCGCCACTTGTCTCTGGATGACAACGACTACTGCTTCCCGCGCCTGCTGGTGAACCACCAGCTCAACTCCCACCTGGGTCGCGTGCGAGCCGACGCGCGGGGCTGCCTGCAGTTGTGCCTAGAGGAGGTGGCCCACGGGCTGCGCAACCCGGTGGCCATGGTGCACGCTCAGGACGGCACGCACCGCTTCTTCGTGGCCGAGCAGGTGGGGCTGGTGTGGGTGTACCTGGCAGACCGTGCTCGCCTTGAGCGACCCTTCCTGAACATCAGCCGGGCGGTACTCACCTCGCCCTGGGAGGGTGACGAACGGGGCTTCCTGGGCCTGGCCTTCCACCCGCGCTTCCGCCACACCCGTAAGCTCTATGTCTACTACTCCGTGGGCACCGGCTTTCGTGAGTGGATCCGCATCAGTGAGTTCCGGGTGTCCGAGGATGACGAGAACAGCGTGGACCACGGTTCCGAGAGGTGGATCACGGTGGTGGGGATGGGGCCAGGGCCCAGGGGCCTGTGTGGCTTGTGTAGCTAGCTCTGCTCTTAGTACACCGGGTGGGGGCTAAAGCCCAGGGTTCTTGGGGAGGGGTCTGCAAACACTGGGGTGATGGGAACTGTGTGCCTGAGGCCAGGGCTCTGCTCCAGGCCTGCAGATGGTGCCTTTCATTGGATTCTCATTAAAGACAGTGAGGAGGAGGGGTCAGGGTGGTGCTCCCGGCTGTAGATGAGCAGGTAGAGGATGGAGAGGCACGGAGACCTTTAGGCTTCACAGCAAGAAGCATGGGAGCCAGAAGAGCTTAGTCGGGAGCTGCCCCCAGCCGTTACTGCCCACCTGGTCCTAGCCCATTCTGCTCCGTGATACCCCTATGCCTGCATCCTTTGCCCCCCCCCCCATGGGCACTCAGTCTCCAGCCCAGGGGAGAGCATCGGCTCCCGGGAATGACTTTTAAGGGGAAAGTTCCTGGAGACAGGAAGAAGCTGCCCTCCCTCAGGCTGGAGTGACAGAGACAGGGGCTGGGGCTGAGCCCAACCCCCAAGCTGGAACCACGCTGGGTTATGGTAGGGAACAGGAGCCAGGGGAGGATGTGGCTGCGGCTACTGGAACAGAGAGGGAGTATCGACGTCCCCCCCACCCCAACCCAGGCTCCTGCAGTGCCTGACCTTGGCCTCAAGGTTCAGCTAGCAAAGGAGCATGGGAAACGGAGTTTGTAGGCGCTGTCCAGCTTCATTCAATGTTGACATTGAATATACAAAAAAAAAAAAAAAAAAAAAAAAATGGAGGGAACAAACCTACCAGCTTTGAGGGCCAATGTGGATTCTATTATAGCATTAACTTTTATGAGCTCCCTAGAAGCCCTAGAAAAAAGAGAAATCATAATTGTTCTGACCTTCAGTGAGCCTGTAAAGAAGCCTTTTCTCCGCAAGAGGCCAGAAGTGGATCTGACAGAGGAAGACAGAGGGGCAGAATGCATGCGTTGACCATGACTGCAGGCGCTCTGAGCCCTGACCATTGCAACTGGAACAGAACATAGAGATGGACCCGTATCAGAGTGGGGGCTCTGCAGGGGCCTGGGGCAGGGGGCGCTACACACTGTGTGACCTGCAGCAAGTCACTCAACCGCTCTGGGCCTCCAGGCAGCCCTGGCCAGCACGGAGTAGCAGATTCTTGCCCAGCCTTCCCTGCTAGGCCTCATGAAGTCAGGGGCCTGAAGGCCCTTTCCACTGTGCAATGACATCAGAGCATAAGGAGGCACCTGTGGCAATCTTGCAAAGACTGAGTGTTTACTGGCCTTGTCTCCCTGTAGGATGATCTTGGAAATCGAGGAACCAGCCTCCAACCACAATGGGGGTCAGCTGCTCTTCGGGGATGATGGGTACCTCTATATCTTCACTGGGGATGGCGGGATGGCCGGAGACCCCTTCGGAGCATTTGGGAATGCTCAGAACAAGTACGTGTGCTTTGGCTGTGCTGCTGTGGGTTCACACCCCTGGCTCCTCACCTTCCTTGGGTATAGTGGCTTCTCAGCTGAACCAGCAGGGCACTGAGGCAGGTCCCTCAAGGCCATCAGCCACAAGGGACTGAGAACCTCCATGGGGCTGTGAGTGCCAAGGGGAGAGACTCTGGGAAGCAGGGGCTTTCTCTAAAGCCTGCTCAGCCCTCCAGTGGAAGCCAAGGGCGGCCCCCAGATCCAGTAGATTTCTATACCAGGAACCCCCTTGAGGCCCAGATGCAGCCTGGGCTGACCAAATAGACCTACCCTGGAGCACAGTGCATATACACTCACACACTCACATGCTCACACACGTGCACATAAGGAGTCCCGTGAATGTAAACAAGGAGTTTCTAACCATCCCCTTCTATCCCCACAGCCTAAGTGACACAACCTCCCTTGGCCCAGAAAGTAAAAATAGCACAGATGAGGTTGATTATAATCATTAAAGTGCAAATAATCTGAGCCTTACCCCTTCCCCTGCGATGGGGAGCAGTCAACCCAGCTCTCACACGTTTACGATGTGTTTGGAGATGAAGCCAAGAAAATAGGAATTAAGGATGTGTAGATAATTGGACAGAATGTAAAACATTATTTTGCTGCCATGCTGGGAGTCTTTGCCTATGGGCGCCCTGACACTCAGGGTGAGCTGGTGGCATGGGGTGGAGTGGAGGCAGGGTCAGAGGAGCCCCTGGAGTTAGAGGCCAGCATAGGGGATGAGCCTTGGCAATTAGGGGGAGGAGCATCTTCTCCCTGTGAGCAAGGCTGCTCGTGTGGTGTCTCTGGTGATGGTAGTACAGTGTGAGTATGACAGCTGTCACCCTGGCCCTGCCTGGGGGAGGGCCCACCAGCCCTTCAGCGTGCATCAGACACCAGGGCCATGTTACCTGCCACACTGACTCTAGAATACGACAGATTTCTCCTGTTTGCCCTTCTTGTCCTGTGACCAATGAACCCCAAAGCTGCTCACCCCTAGAGCTGTGTGGAGCTGGCACTGCACCTTTGCTGCCCTCCCCAGCTCTCTCGGGTGCTCTGCTTGCCCCAGTACCACTTGGATACCAAAGCACTCCCTCAGGACTTGGCACTTCATGCTCCCCCACTGGGTGCCACCTGACAGCACAGCCCTGGGATGGGCAGGGCTGAGTGGGACCTTCTACCAGTAGCATGCAGGACACCGAGGCTCCATGAAACATCACAGCAAAGACCCTGGGGTTAGCCCAGCCCAGGCAACTTATTGAGACCTTGTTCCCAAAGAAAAATTGAGAGTTGGGCATGGTAGTGCATGCTTGTAAGCTTAGCATTGGGAGGCTGAGGCAGGAAGATCACCATAAGTTTGAAGCCAGCCTAGAGTATAATAGCTAGATCCTGTCTCAAAAAACTAAATTAATTAATTAATTAATAATAAAAATAAGAAAAAGGCTGGATGTAATTCAGCGCAGTTGCTCTGGGTTCAACCCTAGCATTGTACCAAAAAGAGTAAGAGAAAGAGAGAGACAGACAGTGGGATGGTGGAAGGCAGAGATTGGGTTTCTGAGTCTAGCCCCATGGCCTGGTTTCCACCCGCCCCCTTCACCAGCAGGAAACATTCTTTGACATTTTCTAAGCTCAGTCGCCGGGCCTGTACAATGGGCCCAGGGCGTGCGCCCAGCCTCACCTGGCAGGTCCTGCCCTCCCACCCCGCAGGTCGGCGCTACTGGGCAAGGTACTCCGCATCGACGTGGAGCGCCCCACACGGGGCCCGCCCTACCGTGTGCCACCGGACAACCCGTTCGTAGGTGATGCTGCGGCCCGCCCCGAGGTCTGGGCCTTGGGTGTGCGCAACATGTGGCGCTGCTCCTTCGACCGCGGCGATCCCGCCACAGGCGCAGGCCGCGGGCGCCTCTTCTGCGGCGACGTGGGCCAGAACAGGTTCGAGGAGGTGGACCTGGTGGAGCGTGGCCGCAACTATGGCTGGCGCGCACGCGAGGGATTCGAGTGCTACGACCGCCAGCTGTGCACCAACGCGTCCCTCGGTGAAGTCCGCAGGCCAGATCCTTGGAGCTCCTCCTGGACTGGGACCCTACCCCGTGCCCTGGAACCCCACCCCGCCCCGGGCCCCACCTCCCCCAGTATCCACCAGCGCCCCCTGTGGCGACCTCCTGTCCCAGCCTCCTCTTCTATACCGCGTGGCCCATGGCACCCACTGGGCTTTCAGAGCTGACTGCAGGCTCCCCTCCCCCGTGTCTCTGTCACCTTGTAGATGATGTGTTGCCTATTTTTGCTTACCCACACAAGCTGGGCAAGTCTGTCACGGGGGGCTACGTGTACCGTGGCTGCGAGAACCCCAACCTGAATGGCCTCTACATTTTCGGGGATTTTATGAGTGGGTAAGTTGCCCTGAGCATCCCCAGGCTGCTGCGGGTGTATGTATACATGTGTGTGTACATGTGGGTCTGTGTTCATGTGTGTACACACAAGTGTGTGTGTATGTGTGGTTGCATGCATGTGTACATGCTAGTGCACACTTGCTCTGGCCCCACCACCCACCACCCAGCCAGCACCCCAGGCATCCCATGCTCTGCCCCTTTGTTATGGTTTATGTCAAGTTGTCCCCCTGAAAGCCTCATGCAATCATGGCATGAGGACTTCTATGGATTGAGACTTGACTCATGAGTTACTGGGATTATGTTTTAGTACTGATGCAGTTATCGGTCTGAGTACTGCTGGGAATTATAGGTATGGCCCGAGGCAGATAGGCTAAGGCAGAAAGCTTGACATAATTTAAAGAGAGACAGAGACAGATTAGCACTGTTGTTCTCTGCTCCCCTGTTTGGTTGGTTGCCTCTGTCACAATTGTTACTGTTTTGCCACCATGAACTGGATGCTCTCTGCCCTGTTCCACTCATCCTTGGGCCAGCCGAATATGGACTGAACCCTCTGGAATCAGGCTGCATCCTCAGAGCACATGGAGCCCCATGGTGCTGGGAGAGGATGTAGGCCTGGGCTCCTGGATCCGGCATCTGTCTCCCAGTTCTTAGACATGCCTTTCCCCATCTGTGAAATGGGTCTAGTGGAGCCTCTGTTTTTATAGAGGGAGTGCTGAAGTCACTTGATTACAGAAATTCAGCTGATTGTCCCCACATTTTCCAGGTCTCTCTGTTGGGGGTGGGGCTCAGGCAATGACTGAGCTAGGGTCACAAAGGTGAATGAAGAACATCTTAAGTCTGAGTTGGGGATGCCCAGCCTGGATCCCTGGTGATGGGGCCTGAGTCCAGTAAGAACCAGGCCAGTGCAGTCTGGGAGGGCCTCCAGGAGTGGGTGCCTGGAAGGGCTGGACAGGCAGAGAAGGGAGGAGCCTGGTACATCCAGGCTCCTGCTCTGGAGATGGCGCCAAAGGACACACACACTCCAGCCTCCAGCCTTGAGGCTCTGACTGGGAGGTCGGTGCTCCACAGAGTGGTGGCCGCTGCCAGCTGGGCCAAGGGTAGGGGCCAGGCTGGTCTTGTGCATCCCTGGGTCTCTCAGGCAGGTGGTCTGGGAGATCACACCAGCTAGCCTGCTGAACACATATCCTGCAGGGCCATGTGGGGCCACACTAGGCACAGTGCTCACTACCTGCCTGCCCTGACAGGTGCGTGTGAGGCATAGTCCCAGAGTGGGCGGCAGGATGGACAGGTAGTGGCTGGAGGCTGGGCACTGCATCGAGGCTGCTCTTCTCTTCTAGGCGTCTCATGTCCCTCCGTGAGAACCTAGACACAGGACAGTGGCGGTACAGTGAGATCTGCATGGGCCGTGGGCGGACCTGCGCCTTCCCAGGGCTCATCAACAACTACCACCCTCACATCATCTCCTTCGCGGAGGACGAGGCTGGTGAGTACTTCCAGAACTTCCCATCCAGATCTCCCATCTGGGACCTCCTATCCGGGCTGCCTGGGCTTGGCCTGGTTCCCGAAGGCCAGAGGGTCCAACCTCCGGAGCCTAGCCAGCCCACAGTGATCTTTGCCCCAGCCTCCACCCTGCTTTTGAAGGGTCACTGTGAGGGAGACTGGGTGGTAGTGGCAGGCATACTTGGGCCCTTCCTCAAAGCCATGCTGTCATTTCAAAGCAGGGGGCACAACCACTTGCCTGTGGGTGCTGCCTGCATCTGGGTACATGTGCTTTCAGGGCAGGAACAGGCAGGGGAAGGGCAGAGAATCCCAAAGCCAGCCTCCACCTTGGTGCTTGGCCTGGGTTTAGTCTCTGACCAAAGCCTGCGGACTCCAGCAGGCCTTGCTGGATGCTAGTTGGGTTTCTAGGCAACAGCCAGGGCTTTGTATGGGCATCCTGGACAGGGCCGAGTGGCCAAGTCCCAAGGCCGACCTAGGAAACTTCTGTTAAGCCAACACCACCCTCCCCGGCATCCACTGGCAGTCTGGCTGTTTCTGTTGGCCAGCAGGGTACAAACGCATTTTAGGAGCAGGGTGTTGCCCCCTACCTCTGGCCCCAAATGCAGGACTGGAGGGAAAGCGCAGCTCCGGAGGGCTCTTCCTTGTCCCTGAGGGATGCAGAGTGATAGAGATCCAGGTGGTGCCTGTGGGCTGCCTGCCCAGGGCCAGCATGAGGCCCCAGAAAGCCCAATGGGTTCCAGAGTCAGAGACAAACCAGGCTCCAGCTCCCTGCTCTGGCTTCTGCTTCTCTTATAGACTGCAAACTGAGGCCCTCCAGGGATAGTCCCTGCTGCCAGACCCTGTGGCCCTGTGGCAGGTTTATAGTGTGAGCTGGTGGCCCCCTTGTGAGCATAGTGCCAGGGCCAGCTTTTATGAGGCCTGGGGTAGGAGCCCCAGAGCCAGCCAACTCTGCACTCCAGGGACCTGGGGTTGCCTGTTTATCCCAGCAACAGTGAAGAGGGTCAGCTCTAGACCCTGGAAGCAGGTGAAGGCCATGGAGCAGGAAACGGGCCAAGGGAGCAGCTTGTGCTCTGTAAGTGGGAGTGGCCCCCAGAAAGCTTCTGGAAAGGGAAATGGTGGCCCAGAAGTGTCCAGCCCAGCCATGGGGCCCCTGTGGGCTCTCCACCCTGTCACATAGTACCCCCTACACCCCTCTGCAGAGATCCTAGGGTTCCTCCTCTCCCCCACTGTTCCCTGATGCACCGTCCCCAGGGCTGGACTGCCCTCACTCCCTACTGGGTCACTCAGCCAGTCCTTGCCTCCTTGCACTCTGCTGTCTTACAAGGATGGAGATCTTAGTGAGGCAGAACCACTTGTTGGGCTCCTGCCTGGTCCTGTGGGCCGGGAACCACTGAGCTCTGGGCTGGGCTCAACCATTGCCAGCTACAGGGCCCTGACACAGTGCCCACCTCTCTATACCACTGCTTTTCTGTCTGTAAGAAGAAACACTAGAGCTTGTTTTCCGGGCTTGGGCACCTGTGGCAGTGGGGTTTCGGGTAAGACAAGTAGGAAAGAGCAGGGACAGGGACAGTGACTGCCACCGGGGTGGGGGAAAAGGGAGTGGCTGAAGTGCTGGGGTGCCCAGGGCAGGCCGAGCACAGTGCTTTCTGCCCTGGCCCCAGGAGCTGCCTGCTGTCAGCAGAGATCCCTGGCCTGGAGGATGGCAGGGCCCAGTATGGGGTAAGGACAGTAGTGATCACTAGTACTGAGTCCCAGTGCTGACTGAGCTCTGGTGCTGGCTGAGCACTGCTCTCTGCTCCTTCCACCTGAGTGAGCCTCAGAAGTGATGCCAGCTTTAAAACCAGGAAGCTGAAGCTTGGAAAGTCCAGCGGGGAGCCTTGTCCCTATTCCTGTCCTGGGTGAAGGGACTGGGCCAGAGCCCAGACTGGGGGCTGAAGGAAGGAACTGGGAAGGGTGGGCTGGGATGGAGATGTGGAGGCCTATGGGCTGGTGGAGGCGGCGCTCCCAGCCTCAGTTTTCAGGGTGGTGACAGGGCCTTGGTTAGGGACCTGGTGCAGGCAGAAGGGGCCTGGGCCTTCATGTGCTACTGGCTTCTCACTGTTGCCCTATCCACCGTGAAGGGGAGCTGTACTTCCTGTCCACGGGTGTGCCGAGTGCCACAGCAGCCCATGGTGTTGTCTACAAGGTGGTCGATCCTTCTCGGTGAGTCCTCAGTGCAGCTGGCCCTGGGAAGGGAAGGCCTGAGCATGAGGTGGGGTCCACCTGCCCCAGTTGGGGACTGGGGTGCCCCATCCCTTGCCTGCAGCCCCTGATTGACCTCCCAAATGCACCTCAGTTGCTGGCTTTGCATGTCACAGGGCTGCTGACTGTTGAATGGATGAATGAGTGGATGGATGGATGAATGAATGAATGAATGAATGGTTGTTTCTCTGAACTTCTTCCCAGCCTTCTTCGGCCAACTTCCCCACCAGTCTGTACACTTTCATGGCTGAGGGGACCCTGTGGTGTCCCCAGCACAGCCCTCTTGGCTGCCCTCCAGGTATCATTCGTGTCCGGCAGAGCTGGGAAAACTCCACTGCACCCCATTGCCCTAAACTCAGAGATTCATGAGGTGTAGGAAAGCTGCGAAACACCCAGGGCTCTTGAAAAAAACTGTTTTTCCCCTTGTATTTAGGATGGGGTTTGTAGGGTCTACAGGGTCTACCATGAAAACCTGACTCAGAGTGATTCTGCTGTTTTCAGTCTCCCAAGCGCTGGGATTACAGGTGCACACTACCATACCCAGTCCTCAGTCGAGGTCTCAGCAAGCCCTGTGGGCTGGGCCAGCACAGCAGGCAATTTTTTAAAAAATTTGTTACAGTTTTAAATAAACATATAGGTTGTAAAAAGAAAAAAAAAAAAAAAACACATACCCAGAATTCCCTGCTTATAATAGCACATTAGAAAACACTTGCCACCCTTAGTGAGCTGAAGTGGGTACATCACCATTAACTAAGCCCTTTGGTCTTTTGGTGGTGGTGTTAGTGGCAGAGGTTTGTTTTGAGACAAGGTCTCTCTGTGCAGCCCAGTGCCTCCCTCAGGCTCTTGGCAGCCCTCCCTGCCTCAGCCTCACGAGTGCTGGGACTACAGATGTGCGTCATCACATCCAGCAGTCTTTCAGTCTTTTTAAAAGCACTCTGGTCATTCCCTCCCTGGCCTTTTTATTTACTCTGGGATCCCATCCAGAACCCCTCATTACATTTCGTCATCATGTCTCCTCAGCTTCCTCTGGTCTCTGCGACGGTGTCTCACATTTTCCTTGGTTACCAAATTGTGTGTGTGTGTGTGTGTGTCTTTTTTTCTGAAGTACAAATATACATATATATTTGGTACTGGGCAAAAAGTAGAAATATATTAAATAATTACCTAACTGTTTATCAAGAAAAATATAAGCAACTCTCCTTCTGTCCCTCCTTGTCTCCCTGAGGCTCCGTGGTGTCACTCTTTGTAGGGTGCCAGGAACTTGGGCCCCAGGTGAATTCTGCATCCTCCACTCTTGCCCTTTACTATTGGTGCAAACTTCTCTGTGTCCCAACCCCCATCCTCTCAGGGACCTTTCTGCTGAGTCACTGAGCCATACATGCCTTACCCATTCCTTGGAGTTGGAGGTTATTTCCATTTTTTCTTTTTCAAAGCATACCTCTCTAAGGCAATAGCACATCTGTGGAGCACCTGGTCCCTGCCCACTGTGGTCACAGCTGTGTACCCCCCTTGGTTCCTAGTCCCCAATAGAGAGAAGGGTTTGAGGAGGTGCCAGAGCTTCTCACCTCCTGGCCTAGGCACAGGGCATCACTATGGTTTCAAGGGGCCCGCTTTCCTTCCTGGGTCTTTTTGCCTTTGGGAACAAAGCCCGAGTCCCCTTCCATCCGGAGGCTACCCCATGTCACGTGGCTGCCCCCACTCTGCGCTGATGGGTGCTGGGCCCCAGGAGCCAGGCTGGGAACAGGTCGGTCCCATTCAGAGAACCTTAGATGGATCGCCAAAAACTAATTAAAGTGGAATCCCATTCCTTCCTTGAGCCCCCGAGGATGTTGGAGGAGGCAGCCCCTCGCCCTGGCAGCCTCCTTACCCTCCTTCCTCTGGCAGCTCTCTCAGGCCCAGCACCCCCCAGCTCTGCCCTGGCCAGGGGCTCCTGCCCACAGCTCCCACCTCGCCTGCCCACTTTCTACTTCAGCCAACCTTGCCCTTCCCAGCGTCTGTCTGTTGGCTGTGCCATCACAGAAATCCAGAGGACAAGGGCTGTCCTGGAAGCCAGGGTCAGGGCAGGAGTCCATGTAGTTCTGGGAGCAGAATGGGCCTGAGGTGGCTGGGAGTAGGGGCTTCGGTGCAGCTCCAGCTGAGGAGGCTGGGTGGGCACAGGGCCAGTGTAGGACATGTGTGTCCTGGAGCTGGGCTCTGACTTAGGACCCTGTGGGCCTGGAGTGGGCAAGGGTACCACCAGGTCAACTGTCACTCCTGTTCTGGTCCACACCTCCCAACCCTTCCTCCTCTGACCTGCTGTGGGTGGGTGCCAGGGGCAGAAGGGTGGCAGGTGAGACTCATGACCTCCTCTGTGTCACTGGCAGGCGAGCACCACCCGGCAAGTGTCAGATCCACCCTGCGCCGGTGCAAGTCAGGAGCCACCTCATCCCCTTTGTACCCAAGGAAAGTAAGTGCCCGCTGAGGGGTTCACTGTGGGGGAGGGTTCCCACAGTGGCTCCTGCACCCCTCCAGCCAGGTTTGGCCCTTCCTTGGCACCTGGGCACAGCCCATTCCAGGCACGCATCTGACATCTATGAAGGTGGGTGGAAGTGCATCTAACAGAAACCTTGCTAGATGGGCCATGACTCAAACCAGGCCCAAGGCTGTGAGCAGGTAGCTGCTGGGTGCTGCTGGCCTTACGGAGAGTGTAGCAAAAGCAGGAAAAGCCAAGCCTGGAAAGGAGTGCTCAAAGTTTCCAGGGGGACCAAGAGAGGATGTCTGTGTTCAGCAAGGCAGGCTGAGCTACTGGGCTTGGGACCGTTAGTCTACCCAGCTGTCTGCCCATGTGTGTTAGCGGCCCTGTTGCTCTATGACAGCACTCAATACCTGCAGCTTAAACTAGGAGAGGTTTACTTTGGCTCATGATTCAGGAGACTCAGTCCACAGCTCGTTGGCTCCAAGGGAGCAGTATCATGGCAGAAAGGGCGTGGGGGAGGACAGCCACTTGCCCACTTCAGCCAGAGCAGACCCCAGCGACACTCCCATTCCCACCAGACCCTGCCTCCCAATAGCGCACCTAGCTACGTGAATTATCAGTGGATGGATTCACTGAGCAGAGCATGGCTATGATGTGCTCATCTTCCAAAAAAACTGCATTTCTGAATGTATCAGACTGCTGGGGGCCATTCTAGATTTAAACCATAGCACCATGTATCCACCCACCTATCCTTCCTTCCATCTACCCTTCATTCATCTAGCTATTCACTCATTCACCCCACCTCATCCATCCTTCTATACATCCATTCATCTGCCCACCTGCCCATACATCCATCTATCCATCCACTCACCCATCTATCCATCCATCTATCCTCCCATTCTCCCACTCACCCACCTACCCTCCCCCTGCCCACCGATCAATCCATCCACCCACCCATCTGTCTATCTGCCCCCTGCCCATCCATCCACCTATCCATCCATCTATGCATCCATATATCTGTCCACATGCCCATCCATCCATCCTCCCATCCTTGCACTCACCCACCCACCCTCCCACCTGCCCACTGATCCATTCGTCCACCCACCTATCCATCTGTCTGCCCACCTGCCCATCCATCCATCCATCCCTACCATCCTCACGTGCCTTGCACACACTGGGGAACACTGACCCTGAGTAAGATGGCTGTGATCTTTGCCTTCTCAGGTTGTTCCACGTAATTGTCCAGCTTGAAAATGTTGCCAATTTGACAATACTGAAAGTAGCTTACAATTTTAAGAGCTACTGAGTGGGCCTCAGGAGTTGTTCACATAGGTCCAGTGCACCTGCAGGTCACTGGGTTGGGGGAGGTGGGCACCTGGGCAGAAGGACAGGGCAGGAGGGGAGGCGGCATTTCAGAGGGCACTGCTGGCTACAGTTGGTTGTGAGCTTGACAGGTTCTCCATTCACTCATTAAGCAGCGCCTGGCACTTATGTCTGTCACACACTCTGTGCTGGAGCTGAGCCACAGGAAGAGGTCAGCCCAGCCCCATCCAGGCTGGACCAGACTGAGAAGCAGTTTAGTGTTACAGTCCCTGCAGGGTCCCAGCCCAGGAAACAGGGGTTTCTGGGGTCTGCAGAGAAGAGGAACGGGTGCTGTGGGGCAGGTGGGGGGCTGGGTTGGAGCAGGTGGGGGAATCTGGGTAGAGGAGCAGCAGCACCTGCAGGGGCACAGGCAAGGCCCTGTGGGTGGAGTTGAGCCCCCCATGACACTGTGCCTGAACCCAACCTGCTCTTTTTTTTTTTTTTTTTTGAGACAGGGTCTCACTATGCAGTTGAGGCTGGCCTTGAGCTCACTTTTGTAGCCCAGGCTGGTCTCGAACTCGCACCAATCCTCCTCCCTCAGCCTCCCGAGTGCTGGGATTACAGGCGTGAGCCACCACGCCCAGCTCCCAACCTGCTCTTGGCCTCATTCCGAGAGGCATTTCTCAGGCTATCCCAGTAGCTTTCAAAGTGGGGAGGTACTCAGAAGGACTTGGGCTGCTTGCCCGGTGACCCTCCACAGGAAGTGACTAACCCATAAGTTCAAGAAGAGAGGGCCCTTTGCCCTTAGAAGCTTTTGGACAGAATGTGGCCCTCTACACAGCCTGGGGACCTCAGAAGCAGAAGGTCCCATTCTGCTCTAAAAGGCCACAATGGGGGCAGATGGAGGACATTTTCCTCTTGAGTCTGCCTTCCCACACTGACTGTGGGGCTGCAGGGATGTGGAGATGAGCTGCACGGGGCAGCTGGGGTACCCCTGCCCACTCATACGTACTCTTTGCAGAATTCATCTGGACTCCAGAGAGCACACCAAGCCCCACAGTGCGCACGCCCACCAAAGCACCTCGCCACAGCCGTCCCACAGCCCCTGCACCTGTGCCCACCCTGAGGCCGACCCGCCCCACCCCGCGGCCAACTCGTCCCACTCAGAGGCCTACCCGTCCCACCCGGCGGCCAGGAGGCCGGAGGGGCAGCGGGCGAAGGCGCGGAAGGCCAAGCACGGCGGGCCCAGGGCCCTCAGACGGCGCAGTACGCCTGGTGCGGCCCGTGGGGCTAAGCCCTGGCCGTGGCCGCGTGGAAGTGTTCGCGGGTGGCCGCTGGGGCACTGTGTGCGATGATGGCTGGGACACCAAGGCTGCTGCCGTCGTGTGTCGGCAGCTAGGCTTTGCCCAAGCCGTGCGTGCGGCGAAGCGCGCCGAGTTCGGCGAGGGCCGTGCGCTGCCCATCCTGCTGGACGACGTGCGTTGCGTGGGTTCCGAGCGCACCCTGCTGCAGTGTAAGCATGCTGGCGTGGGCACGCACAACTGCGGGCATGAGGAGGACGCGGGCATCGTGTGCAGCCATCAAGACCCAGGCTTGTAAGCAAAGCACCCCTGTGCGGAGGAGCCGCCCCTCTTGAGCTCTTCTGCCCTGTGCACCCGGCGCTGCACGGAATCTGAAGGCAGAGGCTGGCGTGGATGTGCAAGTGGCCACTGTGCGCTGTGCTGCTGTGCTCAGGTGCAGTGCACATGCGTCCTGGGGCCCTGCCCCATGAGCCCTCTGCAGACTGCACCAGCGCCTGTGCTGGGGCAGTATGGCCTATTTTTACCTCCCAGCATCCTGGAAGCAGCAGGAGTGCAGGCTGGCCCTGGACCCATGGGCAGTGGGCAGCCACCCCTCAGAGACAGACATGGTCCCTAGCGGAGAGAACAGAGATGTGGTTGGCAGATTGGGGGAGGGACCCTGCCTGCCCAGCCCAGGACAGGAGTGGAAGGTGCCCACTGGCTGTGCAGCATGACACAGGAACACAGTCTAGGGCACTGGTGAGAGCAGGAAGGTGTCTGGAGCAGAGAGAAGCCAGGTTACCCTGTGGCTGTGACTGCCCACCAGAAAGTCAGGCTTCCCAGAAGGAAGCCAGAGCCCATCAGGGGACAGCTGGCTGGACAGCAAGAGGTCTCTGGGGCACCAGCCCAGTGATGCCTCCTGGCTCCCTAGACCTCATTGTCATGCTGAACCTCTGTGACAGCCCTGGGGCAGAGCTTCCAGCAGCCCCGTCAGCACCCATGGGCATGGGGGCTTCACCACATGGGGGCTGTGTTGGCACTACTAGGGCCACCTCTGTCACCTCCATCCCCATCCCTAGTCTAGAGTTCCAGGGAGCCTGATACTGCCAGCCCTGCTTATAAAGGGACCACCAGACTCCGGGGCCAGTGAGATAGTGATACTATCTATCACCAGGGCTGTGCCACCAATGTAACTGTCCCACACCTACTCCAGTCTCTTCTCTGCCCTCACCCCTAGCCAGCCTGGGAGCTGGGGTGCAAGTTGAGGGGTGGGAGAGAAGGCGGCTTGGCCTGCAGCTCCATTTTGTTTACTGGAAAAAGTTGCCTTGCTTGTGAGGTCCTCAGGCCAGGCCCCGAGCCCGGCCATGGGGACTTGAGGACATTGGGGTCTAGGTAGGTAGGTGAACAGACAGGTCCCATGTAACAGGTGGTGATAGTCACCTGAAGGATGAGGCTCTGCCTGCAAGGAGTTCTGGGTAGAACTGGTCCCAGGGCAGTGAGCCTGGTGCAGGCCTGGTACAAGAAAGCGTGGGCATCGTCCTCAACCAAAATTGGAGTCTGGGAGCTCATGGCTGTTGGTGATTGATCCATTACAGAAACAAAAGGACAAAGAAAAGATCAGGGCATAGGAGCTACACAACTGCTAGCAGGAGGCTTGTGGCTGTGTCCGCTGCTCCAGGGCCCAGGCATCCTCCTGCAACACCAATCAGGGATCATGATAAATGCCCTGGGGTAACCCAAGGGAGCAGTGCAGTGCAGGGATTCTGGCCCTCATGAGGGCACTGGCTGCTGCAGGACCCTTTGAGGTTGGGAGTAACAAAGTCCTTTTCCAGGTTCATGCCACCGACACAGGGTGCCCTGCCAGCTTGGGTGGGGTCAAGCATCCCATGAGCACGTTTGCTCATTGATGAACTCCTCTATCTCCTTTCTTCTCTGTTTCTGGGCCCATCTCATTTAACGGGATCTCTGGTCCCCCTCCTGGCTCTGCATGCCTAGTGGATGGGACCCAGCCCCTGTGGCTCATCTGTCCCCTAGTACTGCACATGGAGGTCACCATTAGCATTGTCATTGAGTGTGGGCCAAGTGTGGGGCTTGGTTGTATGGACCAAGCAGCCTGGGTCCACTCAGTCCTCAGGAACTGCAGCAGACAAGCAGAGGTTAATTGCCCAGTGCAGGAAGAGGTAGCCAAGCCTGAGCCGGAGCTGCATCTGCTCTGGAGCACATTTTCTGCTAACCCAGGGCTGTTTGGCCAGCTCTGAGCCCCACCTAGAGTGGGTGCCAGCCTGGGGAAAGCAGAGCACGACCCATGGGCCTCCCAGGTACCTGGGGCTGTTTGCGTAGCATTTTCTGGGAGGCAGGGACATCCTGGACATGCTGGAGCCAATAGGGCCCTCAGGAGTGGCCATTCTTACCACAGAGCAGCTGGGTGGCTCTGGAGGACAGGGCACACAGTGACCTCAGTCGCCAGCCCCAGCAGCTGTCCATCGAGACCTCTGGGGGACAAAGATGGCCTCCTGGCCTCCAGAGTGTGCCTTCCTGGCAGGGTGCTTCCTCTCCCTTCTTCTGTCCCATGCTGCTTTGTTTTTGAGACAAGTTTCACTATGAGACAATGCTGGCATTGAACTCACTAGATAGCCAAGCTGGCTTCAGACTTGCAGTGATCCTCCTGCTTCAGCCTCCTAAGTGCTGGGATTACAGGGGCGCACCACTATGCCCCCTATTTCCTGACTACCTTTCAAGCCTCAAAGAGGCTTGGCTTCAGCTTGACATCTCAGAAGGTGGGAATAGACTCACCACCACTGTCCCACCCTCCTCCACCTTATAGATGTGGAAGCAGAGGCTGAGGATGGTTGTCCCGAGCCAGGTGTCACACAGCCAGCATTCACGTTTGTATCCAGGCAGCCTCCACTAGAGCCTCAGCTGCTGTCCCAAGGGACCTGAGTTCTAAGTCCCCAGCTGGAGCCTGTGAGTGTCCCTGTCCCTCTCCAGTTTGCTGCCCATCAGCAGCTTGGTGGGGGAGGGGTCCCCACAGTATGACTGCAGGGGTCCAGTGTGCAGGACTCATCCTGGCTCCAGCTCCAGAAGCAACATTCTGGGGCCTCCTGTTCCTTTATCTGCGTCCCTGGGTTGCAGGTTGGGTGGCCACCCCTCTCCTCTGACAGAAGGCAAGACTCTTTGCCCTGGCTTCTCTGACAACCATGAGCAGCGAGTATACTCCAGCTGCCCAAGGGACATTCTTGCAGATGTGTGGCTGGGGGATTGCTGAAGGTCCAAGGTTGGAGCCCAGGTCTCAGTCCAGGCTGCGTGAGGCAGGACCTGGGAGCAGTCATTTACCCTCTCAGTGGGCCCAGCAGTGTTGCTGGTCAGAAAATGTCAAGGCATGGCAAAAGTAGTCAGCACATTTCAGGTATCTCCTGGACAGAAAGCACAGCACCAGGCCAGTGGCATTCACTGAGGCAGCTGCCACCTGTGCAAGGCAGAGCGGGAACAGGCGAGCCATGTGGAGAGCCAGCTTTTATATGGGACTGGCTGCACCCCCAACAGCAGCACCCCTCTTTCCCAACCCTGGAGGGATGTGTCTGGGGTCTCTCCTGCAGTGCCCTCCTCTTCCGTGGGACTCCCCCACCATGGAGACTTACAGTGCCATCCAATAGGGGCTTAACATTTGCCGCTTGAGCAGTGCAAGTGTTTCCAGTAGCATGTTGAAAAGTAACAAGGCAGGACTGGCCAAATAGCTCAGCAGACTGACTAAAGCACTTATAAGCAGGTGAAGGCGGTGTAGGGGTTTGATTACTGGGCTTGCCATGCTGGTCCCACCCCCAAGACACGCTGAAACCAGCCATGATAGTGCATACCTGTAATCCCAGCTCTTGAGAGGCTGTAAATAAGTGGATCACTAAGAGCCTGATCTAGTAGTGAGACCCGGAGCACCCTGTAGACCCTGCACTAAAATGCAAAAGAAAAAAGTAACAAGGCACAGGTGAAGGCGATTATAACTGTATTTAACCCAACATATTAAAATTTAACAATCAATATTTTAATTTTGTACTTTTCTAGGTATTAAACTTATGAAATCTAATATTTTATGCACAGACAACATCCCTACTTGGGCTGGCCGCTGTTTAAGGCCTGGTGTGGGGGACACATGTGGTGTGCTGGACATGGGGTTGGCCCGGTGCCAGTGGGCAGCGCCCTCTGCTGGCAGCTGGCGATGCCGCCTGCCCAGGACAAGAGACCCCAGCCTCTGTCCCCCAATTGATAGCACTTCATTGGGAAACACCAAATGAGAGGGCAATAGGACAGAGTGGCTGTGACTTCGGGGACTTGCCCTTGTCGGGGGCAGAAGCAACTCCCTGTACATTGTCCCAAGCCATGGTCATGCCTGCTGCTTATGTGAATATTCACGCTGGCCCCTCTTCTTCGCCGGGGCTGGACAGGCTCACGCTGGCCACGTATCCAGATGTTGCTCTGCACTCAGAGCTGTTCAGGACCTGGCTCTGCCCACAGTTGCCCAGAGAGACAAAGCCACACAAAGGACCTCCACACAGCCCGAGGAACTGGTTACTAATAGTGATGACGTCAGGCTTTCCAGCTGATCACCCTACCGCCGCTGAGATCATGCAGGATGTCTATGCCCTCCAACTCCCTGTATATTGCCCCAAGCCCTAGGGACTCTGCAACCTTACCAACCTGTCTCAAGCGCGCCTGCGACTGCTCTCACGCCACAAGGGGGCGCCATGGTAAACCTGAGTCCCCGGCGGTCCAGGTCCTGCGCTGGGACAGACGCCTGGCTGCAGGACCTGCGCGGAGGGATCCACTGCTGTCCCCTACGTGCTCCCCTAGAAAGAGAAATCGGGGACCCAAAATCCCAGAGTTGGCCTCTTCTGTCATCGGGATGGAAAGGCAGCTTGCACCAGTGAAAGAAGACTTAGCTGTTTCTCAGTGACCCTCTGGCCTCTCCAAGCACACTTGTCGCTTTCCCTGGAGACAGCCCTCGCTCCTAGGTTTTCCCTCATCTTCCCTCCTCCGGGCCTGGGTCCACACCTCGGACCAGAGCTGCCCCGGGTTGGGGAGACTCCGGCGGCGCCCGATCGAGTCTTCATCCTCAATCCCAGGCCTCCCATCCTGCAGGGTCCTAGCCACCCGTCTGTGGCCCCTCTGCGTAGACAGCCCGGCGAGGGAGGAGCTGCAGGACCCCACTGAGAAAGCTTTGGGTGCTGAGGGTTCCTGGAAGGTCTGGAAACAGCCGTTGTGACCCGGGAATCTGGTGGCTGGGATGGCAGAAAGGAAAGAACCTAGGACCGCGCGCGGAGATTCGCCGTTATTTAGAGGCGCCAAAGGGGCGGAGCCAACAGGCAGCATCGGATAGGGGGAGATTAAGAGTTGCCAGGGACGACGCGTTCTGGGCGGGGCTGGTACCGGGGCGGAGTTTGAGCCAAAAGGGGCGTGGATGGGCGAGGCATGAAGCAGAATCAAAGCTGTGATTGGTGAATACTGCCCAATTTGGGCGGGGCCAGATGGAGGGTTTGGGCGGAGCTTGTATGAGGGCGGGGTCTAGAGGGGGAGGGTCCTGAGCTCTGGAGCCGGAGGCGGACACGTGGTTGGCGGGGACCGCGCGGCCGGGGAGGGGTCGAGCTGGCGGGGGCGGAGCCGAGCGGGCGGGGGCGGTGCTGGGTTGCGCGGGGCCTGGGGCCCAGGCGGCTCGCGGCTCTGACAGCGGAGTCTGCTTGCGGCCTCCCGCCCCCTCAGCCCCCAACGCCGACCCCGGCCGGGCCTGGCCAGGAGCCATGAGCCCCGGGCTGCTGCTGCTTGGCAGCGCTGTGCTGCTCGCCTTCGGCCTCTGCTGCACCTTCGTGCACCGCGCTCGCAGCCGCTACGAGCACATCCCCGGGCCGCCGCGGCCCAGGTGAGCGGGGGTGGGGAGGGGGCCGCAGGGCGTCGGGCCAGGGTGGGGGCCACGGGGGCTGGGGGCGGCCTCGACTCGGAGGCCGCCTGCCCAGGGCCGGGGGCGCTCACTATTCTTAGCCGCGATTACTCACTGCCACCGCAGCTGCCTGGCTGGGCCCCGCAGCCGCGAGGACAGCAACAGCCCTGTCAGGTAGGCGCTATTGTCACCCCATCGTTCAGACTGGGAAACTGAGGCGCGTGGAGGCGAAGTCACCTGCCCAAGGTCACGCGGTCGGTGAGCCCGGATTCCACCCCGGGTCTGCCAGACTCGGAAGTGGGTGCTCTTAACTTTGGGATGCCGACAAGGCCAGCCCGTCAAAGCCCAGAGCGCACTGCCAGGTCGCATTCGGGTGTCTGTCTTGGGTCTCTGTCCTGGGATGCCCCACATGTCGCCTCAGCACTTCCAGCCTGATCTTGGACCCTATCCAGCGCCCCCTCCAGGTTAGATTAGATGTGGCATTCAGGTCTCTGCCGAGGGCTTCCGGTCACTTTGGAGCTAGAAAACCCAGTTTCAAATTAAGTCCGCAGGCAGGGCCAGCAGACCCCCTGCTGAATCTCAGAGCTGGACTTCTATGATTCCCCTCCTTGCGTCCTCTGTCCTCCAACCCCACCACCCTATTGGAATTCCCCTTTCCCAAGTCCTGAACGGCAGCTTCTTCCGCTGCTCGCTTTAAATTGGCTTCCCAGCCCGCCAGCCCAGAACTCCTCTGGGGCAACTCACACCTTCTGCCCACCTGTTGCCTGTCTGCACCTGTTGCCTGTGTCTTCTACCTTAGAGTGTGAGCCCCAGAGGGCAGGGACTCTGTCGGGCTCGTGAATCCCCGGTGCCTGGCATGTAGCAGCTATTCAATAAATATCTGTTGAATGAGTGAATAAACAATGTATTAGACATACTTCTTAAAACCTCAGTCATGAACATTCTAGAAGGTGTCCATTTCCAGGCCAAGCTAGAGGAGCTGAGGTTAAAAGCCTGAGCTCTGGCTAAATGGGGTTGGTGATGACGCCTGTGGCTGGTGCTTCCAGGTAGCAGGTTTCTGGCAGGCTCTCCATCCTCTCTGGGGCCTTTCCTACCTTGGGGTCACACACCTTGTCCCTTGCCTAGCTGGCTCAGAATCCCCTCATACAACCCCTGAACATATTATATTCACTTTATAAATCCCTACCGAAGTCATTGAGTAAATTTTCCTTCACCTTGAAATGGTGATTCTTTGTGCAGCTTCCTGTTAAGTGTCTGTCTCCCCATGGGCCCTGTATCTGTCTCGTCCCCTGCTGTAGCAGCACCTGGGCCATACACAGTAGGAACCCAAAGAATCTGGACCCTTCCAGGGGCTGCACCAGGTACCTGCTCAGCCCTCTGGCTTCAAATCTTTCACCACAGGTTGAAATTGAATGAGCTCAGTTCTTGTACTTATGACTTTTGTTGTTCCTGAGCTTTCTCATAAACCCAGGAGCTTCCAGGATTGCAAACCTGGTCAGGTCTATCTGAAAAAGAAACTCAGTCAATCCCCCTTTCCCTCATCTTTCCTAAAAAGTCAAGCTGTAACTTACAGGTTGCAAAACTTAGCTTTTTTAAAATGTACAATTCTAAGGTTTTTAAAATAAAGTCACCAAGTTATACAACCATTCCCACATATTCCAGAAGGCTCTAGCATTGCATGAGGAAACTCAGACCCACTGGCCACCTCTCCTCACCCCCACGCCCACAGCTGGAGAACTAATCTGAAACCTGTCACCATGGATTCTGCCCCTGCCCCTGGACATCCTGTAGACATGGAATCGCACATTGTGTGGCCGTTTCACTTCTTTCACTTACTTCAGGACCTATCTGTGTAGCAGCATGTGTCCATAGTTTTCCCTTTTCATGGCTGAAGTCTCCCCATCTCTGTCCCACAGAGGCTGCCTGTGACCTCTCAGGCTGTGGAAGTGGGTAGAGGAGAGGCAGGAGGCTGATCATAATCGCAGCTGGGCTCTTTATTCTAGGGAGGTGAACTGAACAATGAGTTTGTAAAAAGACTTTGGATTAAAACTTGGTTGGTAGGGGCCTGTCGGGATGGCTCAGTGGTCTAGAGCGCCTGCTTGGGAAAGCTTGGGCGGCTTCAGGGACCGCGGTTCCATCCCCGGCACCACATGCTGCGCCAGCCCTGCCCTCGGGGCGGGCTGAGCTGGCCATAAAAATGAGTGAATAAACAAATAAAGGTTCTGAAACAAGAAAAATAAATAAATAAATTTAAAAAAAAAAAAAAAAACTTGGTTGGTGGTCAAATATCAAACTGAACCAAGTGAAAGCTCTGGAAGCATTTCTGGCACAAGTCAGGTGCTCTGGCATTAAAAACCCAGATGCCCAAACCATGATTAGCACCCTGAGGCCGACGAGAGAGCAGTGTAATGAGTCCCCAGGACTGGTGTTTGTCCCTTGGTGTTTCATGGTGTTCTGCTCCCACCCCCAGCCTCCATACTCCCTCTCCGCCATGATGTCCTCCCTGAGTGTCCCTGCCCTTTGCTCTTATTATGACCTTCTGCTGCACAAGGTGAGACCTTAGCTTTCACAAGCCAACTGCACACAAACCCTCCTGCTTCTGTTTCCCTGACACTGCTCTGAATTTCCTCAGCAGCCTCCATTGTCCTAGTCCATACAGTGAGTGTTAGCCTGACAGCCTGACCAGGAAAGATCTCTCAGATCTCTCTCTCTCTCTCTCTCTCTCTCTCTCTCTCTCTCTCTCTCTCTCTCTCTCTCTCTCTCTCGCCCTTCTTTTGTTCCTCTTCTCTTGCCCTAACTCCCACACAGTGTGTGTTGTCCTCCCTCTCAACTTGCTTGGTGACTTTTCAGCAAGGAGATTCCCATGGCACAGTGTGGCCCTTAGTCTCCTGGTGAGTGACTCACACCTCAGCCGCTGTGCAGGTGCCTTCTTCCTTGGGGTGGCCTGCAGTGCGTCCTGCAGATGCCCTCTGCTGTGGTTATGGACCCAGGCTTTCTCCTTCCATAGGAGACTCTGACCCCACACAGGTCAGAGGACAGGAGTGTGGTGGAGTGCAGGCTGACTGTCTTCTCTGCCCTCCCACCTTGCACTGGCCTCCCTGCCATATCTGGTCTCTTTCCAGAGCCTGTCCAGTGGGCTTCTGTCCCTTCCCTGTGGGCCTAGTGCTGAGCTTCAAGTCCCACTAGCCTCACCTGCTTATTTCTAGCAAGCGCCCCATCTTCTCACTAGCGCCCCCTGCATGAACAGAAAAGAACGGTTCTTAGTTCTCTTTCTTGCCCACACCTCTTTCCTGCCCTCTGCTTTCCTTCCCAGAAGGCTGTGTGGACCCCAGCAGTCAAGGTGGAGGCTCTGGAGGGGTGAGCAGGGTCCAGGGTCGCTCAGATGCTCAAATGTGAGCTTTGAGGAGTGACGCCGAGCCAGCTAGCTAATTCTGTGTGCGGCGGCCTGTGTTTATCTCAGCAGGCAGCCTCCCACCTTCTGTGCAGCCCTCTGCTCTCTCCTCCACCCCCTGCCCAGTTTTTCTCTCTTGAATTCGGCACTCGACGGGCTGGAGGCCAGAGGGAAGTTGCTCCGCTCTGTGGACCACGGTGTGGTGAAACCGAACTTCTGGCTTCGCCTGCTTGACCCAGCGGCAGAGCGGGTTTCCTGTCTTGCTCTCTCCTGGCTTCCTTCTCCAGACAGCCCCTGTGCGTCCATCCTCTCGGCTGTCCTTTTGTGTCTGACCTGTCCTTGGTGGCCCGTGCTGTCTTTTCTGTGTGCTACAAGTTGCAAGTCAGTTTACTGCTAGCTTTTCACACCTGCCCCTCATGTTCTCACCAGCGCCCCCTGCAGGAACCAGAAGGAACGGTTCGTAGTTCTTTTTAGTTTCACCCTAGGCCACCAGTCCCCACTGGACTAGCCCTCACTGCCTCCTGCACCCTAGACTTCTTGTCTGCTCCCTGTCCCTGTAAAGTGTCCAGTGGACATCGAAGACCTATAGGGTCCAAACCCAAGCTCCCAGTTTCACCCACTCGTCCCTGATTCTTCCTCCTAAAGCCAATCCTGAGATAGAAATGAGGTGCAAGAAGTGCAGGGGTACACAGGGAGAGAGGGAAGAAAGCCAAAAGAGGAAGTTATGTCTGGGGAAGCTGAGGCACCTTTGTCCTGGCAGCCCTGGAGGCCAGCCGAGCTGAGCTACCCCACCCAGGTGGGGTGCTGGCTGCGCAGAGGTGCGTCTATACTGTAGAACTTCCGGCCTGTGCTTTCTTTGAGCAGAGCCAGAGCCAGCACACCCTCTGCCCAGTGAACAACTCTTGGGCTGTGGCCATGTTAGGACCTAGGCCCTGGCCATTCTTGACACAGCTTGTGCCCCTCACTCAAGGCAGTGGCTAGTCCCTGCCCTGGCGTGCTAACCTCCCAGAGGGCTGGACAACAGCTCCCAGTGCCCTGCATGACCCAACATCCAGCCTCGGTGCCCACATGGGTTGCTTGCTGCCCGAGTAAGGGCTGCCTCAGGGCTTTTGCACCTGAGGTTCCCAGAGTCTGTGGTGCTGCTGCCCCAGAGCGCTCTGTGGGCAGATCTCACGCCTACCTCACTTCTACATAGATAGCCTTCTTGGAGGTGTGTGCCCTGCAGGTATAGAGTGGCCACCCCACACCTCCTGGCAGCACTGTGCATTTTTCTCTCTGGCATTTTATTTATTTGCTCCCTTGTTTTTTTTTACTCTCCACCTCTTCTGGGGAGAATCTAACTGCTGTGACCCAGAAAGCTCCAGCTGCAATTCTGTTGTCAGCATTCGGGATGCTGTGCTGAGCATGACTGGAATAACACCTTACAGGAGACAGGAAGTCATGGCACCTTGAAATGCCCTTCAGGGTGCCTGCAACGGCCCATCACAGAACATGGGGCTCACCACCCACTTACATAAAGGGCCCCAGGGACTCGGCTCCCACCACCCTCCATAGGAGGCACACACTTGGGGGCAGACGACCTGGCTCTGCAGTCTGCTCCCCCTCCAATTGGGTTCATTGTTTGTAAGTGAACAGGTGACCTGGGCTAAGAGGAGGCCCCCTGGCCTGGTCCCCGGCCCTCTCAGAGGCCAGGGAGCTCTGCGCGATGTCACTGTCCCTCCTGTGTCTGCTTGCACCTCTGGCCAAGGGGCCAGGGAGAAGCAGAAGCATTTCTTCTCTGATGAGGCCTTGAGTGCCAGGCAGAGCCAGGTTTTGCATCCAGTCCGTGTTGCCACTTGGCAACCCCAGGCCAGGGCCATCACTTCTCTGTGCCTTGGTCCTCTGTCTACTGTGGGCCTGTGGGGGCTGGATGCGCTCTAATAGAGGCTGGGAGAAGGGCTCAAGTTTCTTGTTTTTCTAGTTTCCTTCTAGGACACCTCCCCTACTTTTGGAAAAAGGATGAGGTTGGTGGCCGTGTGCTCCAAGATATGTTTTTGGAGTGGTAAGTTCCATCCTTGCCCTGGGGGAGGCTCACCCACCCACTCCAGCCCTTCATTGGCCCTGTCATACCCAGCCTGTGGTCCTCACCCCCACCCTGCCCCATGTGGAGGGAGATGGGGCAGGGTGGAAGCTACTGCCTGCTACTCACTAACCAAGGGACTTATAGCAACCATCAGAAACCCTCAGATTACATACCTATATGTATTAATCTAAACTGATCTGATGATGAAAATATGTAATATAACCATTGTTAAATTTAAGCAATAAAAAATATTAAAAAAAGAAACCCTCAGAGCCTCAGTTTCCTTATCTGTAAACTGAGTGAGACAGTGTTACTAAAGCATAGTCATTTCTGGGAGTGGCAGTTATGCTTTTCAATACAGTTCTGAGGGCAATATTGTTTAATCGCATGCATACTCTTAAGGGAATTAAAGGACAGGTGTCTCAACCCTGTCTCATGTATGTGGAAACTGAGGCTGGGTAGAGGATGTGACTCAGAGCTGTGTCCTCAGGCCTGCTGGGACCTTGGCCCAGCCAGGGTCCTCCTGTGGCCCACACTCAGGATCCATGGTCCAGGCTGATGGTGCCCACCTTTTGGCTCACTGACACCCCCTTTGAGTCATTTTGGTTTTCAGGGCTAAGAAATACGGGCCTGTGGTGCGGGTCAACGTCTTCCACAAAACCTCAGTCATTGTCACGAGCCCTGAGTCAGTCAAGGTAGGAAGCTGCGCGGTTTCCCAGGTGAACCCCTCCTTGCCTAGGGGTGGGGGCAGGAATTGGCCTGTGAGGACTGTGAGGAATTGGACTATGAGGAATATTCCAGAACAGTTGCACTTGAGCCCACCCCCCAGGGTTCTGGCCCCCAAGCATTGTCATTTGGGGGTAGGGTAGGGCCGGGTTTTGCGGTCCCTGTCTGAGTGGGGAGTTTGGCTCACTGGCCACGCATTCTATTCACTTTGGGTTTGGCCACTCTGTTTGTGAGATGAAAATGACTCTCTTGTCCAGGTTCTAAGAATTAAATATGAGTGAATTTATCACATGAAGTATCTTTTTTTTTTTTTTTTTCTGAGATAGGGTCTTGCTATGTAGTTCAGGCTGGCCCCCAACTCACTATATAGCCCAGGCTGTCCTTGAGCTCACAGGTCTCCTCTTGCCTCAGCCTCCAGAGTGCTGGCATCACAGGTGTGCTCCACCATGCCTAGCAGGAGCTCTTGTCAGTTCCCACTGGGAGATGAGGCAGCCAAGCAGATGCCATCCATCCAGAAGGTGTGCCACCCAGGTGTTGAGAAGGGGCACCTTTCACTGGCTTTGCAGTCTAATCCAGGCTGTGGAACCTGGGATGAGTTTATCATGACTCTGGGCTTTCTTGTCTGTAAGACAGAGGCCAGACCCTCTCACACAGGATGGACCTGAGGCGAGGTGCATGAGCCCTGTCGCCCATGCCTGGCACGCTGTGGTTGCTCTATGGAAGGTGTCATTACCATCCCAGGGGACACAGAGAAGGTGGCTATGGCAGCCTCGAGGGATAAAATACAGCTCAGAGCAGGGGTGGGGGCTCATTCTTGTGTTTGTCCCTGGCTTTTGCAGTGCTGGGGTGGATCCGCAGCCCCCATTGCAGAGCTCACCCCTGCCCCAGATGCAGCACTCAGCACGCATCAGGACAGGGCCTGAACATTTAGGTGCCACTCACAGAAGTGATTTTCCAGGAAAGCTCAGTTTCACAGACAGGATTTCAGAGTTTTGACAGCAATCAGCCAGGTGCATGCTCAAAGGCTTCCGTGCTGGTTCATGAGAGAGGGGGTTTAAGATCTGTGTTAGTGCGGTGGTCACACTGGAAGCCGAGGTTAGAGCAGCCTTGTGTTTGTGGACGCTTTATAGCATCTTTTATGGATGGCTGGGATCACTTGGCTGATAGACTGTTAAGGGCTTTTCTACTTGTAATGCCCTGTCAGGTGTTAGTATTGTTTTGTTTGTGGAGATGAGAGCTTACTATGTAATCCAAACTGGCCCTGAACTCATGGCCATCCTCCCACTAGAGCCATGGACATACCTATTCCAACTTGCTGTCTGATGCACATGGTGCAGTTTGGAGTTCTGGGAGGTGGATCTCAGCGTCGCCGGGTCTATTGTGGCTAGCTGACACCTATATCCTTAGGAGCATCCCTTTGTCCCTGGTCAGACTTTTTGCCCCAGAGCATCTCTCCTTTAATGCAGCCCCCACCCCCAGCTTCATGATTTTACTTCTATCCTTGCCTCATTTTTCTTTATAAGGTAGGTTTCTTGTAGGTAGCATGCAGTTGGGTCTTGCTGTTTTTGGCAATGTGACAGCCTCTATCTTTAAACAGAATGCTTGGGTGATCATTTACATTTAATATGGTTATTTTTGTGGGTGCATTTAAATCCACAGTAAGCCCCCCAATTATGAAATTTGCGTTGTGAACTTTCACAGGTGTCTTGCATAAGACTCATTTTGTTGGCTTACAAATGAATGCAACTTACCAACAATTTTGAGAACTCATTCTCAAGTCAGGGACTTACTGTACCATATCCTATCTGTTTTCCTTCCTTCCTTCCTTCCTTCCTTGTTTCCTTCCTCTCTCTCCCTTCTTTTCTCTATTTCTCTTTCCCTCTCTCTCCCTCCCTCCTTCCCTTCTGCCTTCCCTGTCTGCCCTTCTTGCCCTGGGGTCTATAATATCAACTTCAATCTATCTTCTTTTTTTAAAATTTATTTATGTATTTATTGTTTCAGAACCTTTGTTTGTTTATTCACTCATTTTTATGGCCGGTTCAGCCCACCCCGAGGGCAGGGCTGGTGCAGCATGTGGTGCCGGGGATTGAACTGCGGTCCCTGAAGCCGCCCAAGCTTTCCCAAACAGGCGCTTTAGACCACTGAGCCATCCCACCAGGCCCCTCAATCTATCTTCTAACAACATTATACCATCCAATTTCTCTCTGCTCTTATGAGTTCCTCCTTCTCACTATTTTCAGGGTTGAATTATGCCTTTCTTTTTTTATTTTTATGTATTTAGTAGTGTGTACAGGGTCTCACTATACAGATTGGACTCATAGTGATCCTTCTGTTTTTAGCTTCCCGAGTGCTGGGATTATAGGCATGTGCCACTAATCCTGGTCTCACTTGAGATGTCACTGCACCCAGGGGTTAGGCTGGCTCTCCAGGGATAGAACCCCAGTCCCCTAGAGCTTGCCTAAGCAGGCACTTTAGTCAGCTGAGCTATCTGGCTGGCCCATGCTTTGCCTTGAGGTGCTTTGCTTTATATTAATTCTGTTTGGGATTCTTTGAGCTTCTTGGGTGTGTGGGTTCCTTGGACACATTTATAACATTTGTATAAGATATTTGAAAAATTGTATGCCATGTCTATCACTTGTATTATTTCCAAGTCTAATTATAGGTCAGATTTTCCTATTCTGCCTATCTATTGTTTTGTTGTTGGGTCCTGGGCACTGGAAAGTTTACACTGTTCAACAGTAGACTCTGTTTAAAGCACTGAGTGTGCTGTTGAGCATCTGTTGTCCCAGCTACTTGGCAGATGAGGTGGGAGGTCAACAGCATCCAGGAGTGCAAGGCTAGCCTGGGCTATGAGGTGAGCACCCCATCTCCAAAGTTCAAAAAAGATGGTGTTGTATTTTTTTAAGGAGTGTTGGCTTTTGTTTTGAGGGTAGTCAGTGGAGTCCTTTCCAGATGTGCTTTCAGGCTTTTGCTGACTCCAGAGGAGACTTGACCCCAACACAAGTGTGTCCCCACCGGGAAATGGCCCTTAGGGGGCCTCTGCTGAAGCTTTGTACCTGGCGTTTGTCTCCTCTGCCCCATGGGGACTTGGGCAGTGCTGGCCCTGTGTGACCTGAGGAGTATGTAGCCCATGTGGCCCTGTAATCCTCTCTTCCACAGGAGTCCTCCTCCCGTCTCATGGTGTCACTGCTATGTGCCTGATGGGTATTTGTCCCATGTCCCAGGGCCCGACCCATCTCTGCACAGCCTCTCAGCCCTCACCTTCCTAGACTCAGGTCTCTGTGGCCAGCTCCCTGCCTTGCTGGATCGTATCTGGGTCTCTCTGTTCGAGACACTGTCCTGAATTTGCCTCTGGGCAGAAAACTGGGCTAGGCCTAGGTCATACCTCACGCCTTCCTTTCTTTCTCCTCCTTTTGGTTCACAGTTCTGCACTGTTTGTCTGAAAATGGTGTCTGAGAGCAGACATTCTGTTCCTCTCTGTCCCATTTTCCTGCTGGAGTGGCAGGAGGTGAGACTCAGCCATGCCTGCCCTGCGGTAGAGAGAGCCATCAGTGAGGGTGACCAGAGGAAAGGGCAAGAGCAGGTGCTTCACGGACATCCTTCACCCTAAAGCTCAGCACAGTGGGCCCCCAGTGGGCAGCAGGGTGTGGGACACAGGTCCTTCCTAAGTCTGGCAGGCTGCATGGGGCTCAGCCTGCCCAGCCTGTGAAGGTGGCTCTTGCTGCTGTGTTGCTCCAGGTGTCTGCTGACTGATGACACAGCTTGGTGGTGAATGACAGCATTTGGGAGCAGCCCTGCTGTGGCTGCATCTTGCTTTCCTCTCAGCTGAAACATCAGGGTTAGATGCCAGGAGCAGAACTCACAGACTCCAGCAGCCCTGGGTCATGGCACAGGAGTCCCCGACTGCCTTCCTGGGCCACCGGGACCAGGCTCAGTGTCCCATGGATCCTATGTCCCTCACCCCGGGACACAGCCTTCTTTCTCTTCCCTAGCTCCAAGTCCTGTGGCCTCACAATGTGGCCAGCTTGCAACCCTTTTCCCCTGCTTGCATAATGGCAGGTCACATGCTTTAAGGGCCTTCTGAGCACCAAGTGAGCCACGTGCCAGGTGCCGCTGTGCACCTGGCATTTATTAAGCACCTGCTGTGTGCTGGGCTTTTCTGGGGGAATGAATCTACTCCTCACAGCAGCCTGAGCAGGCAGACACTGTCGTCACCTCCATCCCATCCGGTCAGGACACTGGGGGCCGGGAGGTGTCCAACTCAGCAGGGAGCAGAGTTAGCAAGTGGGGAGCAAGGGTGCTGAGCCCCTGAAGTCTCACCTCTGCGGCTGGTCAGGACTCAGGATTCTGGGCCCATACTCTGGCAGCCCTGTGTGGTCAGGGACAAATTGCTTGGCCCCTTCTTTTTTTTTTTTTTTTTTGCCTTTTTGAGACAGAGTCTCGCTATGCAGTTGAGGCTGGCCCTGAGCTCACTTTTGTAGCCCAGGCTGGTCTCGAACTCGCACCAATCCTCCTGCCTCAGCCTCCCGAGTGCTGGGATTACAGGCGTGAGCCACCACGCCCGGCATGGCCCCTTCTCCTTGTCCCCACGGGTTGCTGGACCTGACACCAAGGTCACACAAGACATACATGCAGCCAGGGGACAGCAACTCTGATGCACCTTTCGCAGGAGTCCTGTGCAGGCTCTTGTGGGCCCCAAGCTCACGTTGTTTTTTTGGGGATGTCTAGAAGTTCCTGATGTCAACCAAGTACAACAAGGACTCCAAGATGTACCGCGCCCTCCAGACTGTGTTCGGAGAGAGGTGAGGAGTGGGATGGCTCTGGGGACAGGTTGGGGTAGGCACGGGACAGGCCCCACACTTGGTGACACCACTGTTGTCCTCGTGGCTTTCCTGCCCCCCACCCCCTGGGGGGAGGTGGGGTGGGGGCTACTGAGCTTGAAGCACAGGTCACTCCACCTCCTCTTTATTCGCTGTTACTAGACATAAAGCGCTGTGTGCACCTGCAGGGCAGCCCTGCCTGTCAGTCCTTGGGCACAATTCACTTACCTGTTCATGGCACAGTTGTCACAGGTGACGCTGTCACCCTGGGACAGTCAGCATATCTGCAATCAGGTTCTAGGACCTGCCACCCCTGAGCCGAGCCCCACAGGACAGTGGCTCTTGTCCCCTTCCTTGGGTGACCTCCCTGTCCCCCTCAGGCTCTTTGGCCAGGGCTTGGTGTCTGAATGCGACTACGAGCGGTGGCACAAGCAGCGCAAAGTCATGGACCTGGCTTTCAGCCGCAGGTGAGTGCATGGACCTGGCCCACACCTGGACACTGGCTGCCATGGAGGGGTGTGGCCCAAGGGGACCTGGCCCAGCCCAACAGAACTGCATGTCTATCTATATAGTTTTATGTAAATCTGCTTAAGAATAAGAGGCATCATGGTCTCAACCATCAAACACTCCATGTGCCTTTCCTACGGGCACTACTGCATGACTACGATTTCCTCATAATCAGTACGGGGAGAAAATTTTTTTTTTTCTTGTTTCAGAACTTTTGTTTGGTTATTTATTTATTTTCATGGCCGGCTCAGCCTGCCCTGAGGGCAGGGCTGGTGCAGTATGTGGTGCCAGGGATCCAACCGCGGTCCCTGCAGCCGCCCAAGCTTTCCTAAGCAGACACTTTAAACCACTCAGCCATCCCACCCGGCCTTGGGGAGAAAATATTAACCTAAAAACTACTGCCTAATCCACTTCTCAAGTTCATCTTTTGTACCCAAATAGCTGCTTTTACCTGTCCAAGGTTGAGGTCGGGGGCATGAGTTCCACTCATGGCCTTGCCCTTTAACCTCTTCCTCCCAGGACAGTTCTCAGCCCTTTGTCTGCATTTGTCTGGCTTTTTGAGACAGGGTCTCCTGTGTAGTCCCAGCTGGCCTTGAACTTGCAGCAGTGCTCCTGCCCCAGCCTCCTGAGAGCTGGAGTACCAGGCCTGCGCTGCCATGCCCCACACCAGCCCCTTCTTGGCTTTGCCTTCAGTGCTCTCTGGCCAGGTGGCCAGTGTTGTGAGGTGCCCTTGGGCGCACATCTGAGGGTCAGGCTGCATGTGTCAGCGGGCAGAGCTGCATGTGGAGCTGTGGCAGGAGGCATGCTGTGTTCTGGCCCTGCTGTACCTGTGGCTTCCTGGCTGCAGCCCTGCAGGCCTCCCACTGCTAAGGCGCCCGCTTCTGGGCTGGCATGGCTCCCTGCTTCCTCCCTCCCTCTTCCATCCATTGCTTTCCTGTCTAGGAGAGAGCCTGGCCCCAAACCCACTGACCCTTTGCATTGTCCTGCCCACCTCTGTGGAGTGGCTGTTCTCTTGCACACGGTTCCCACAGACCCCTTGGCCTCCGTGTGTGCCCCGTGGACTCCCATCTCTCTTTGCTACCCGTCTAAGATGTCCCCTCAGCTGGGTCCCAGCCTCTGCTACAGCCCCTCATCCCCAGCAGTGGTCCCTGCTCCCTTGTTCCTCTCCCAGTCAGCATCCAGCCTTTCCAGAAGCTGGGTGGAGAGTGCAGGGCGAGTAGGTGGACGTGGGCCTGAGTCAAGGGATTGGCTGGTTCCCTCTCACTGGCAAGACCCCAAAGGTGAGGAGGAACAGAGCGAGAAGAGGCTTCGATTTAATCTTCCTGACAGAACTCCTTGCACTCACAGCCAGAAGAGCAAAGGCCAGCCACACCTCCAGGGAATCTTGAGGCTGTCAAAAGATGGAGATTCCTAGCGTGCTGGCTGGCGGTGTGGTCACATTGCCAGCACCAGCAGCACTGTCTGGTGTGTTTCACTTTGTAAGACTGGCTCTATCCCCAGCCCTTTAAAAAACTATAATTTTTTTTTAATGAGCAGAACATATTTATTGAAGGAAGGAAAGCGTCTGTCCAAGAGAGGGACAGGAGGGGATCCCAAGTGGGTGTCCCCCCACAAAAAAACTATAATTTTTTAAAATTTTGAGACAGTGTCTTGCTATATCACTAAGTTGCCCGGACTGTTTTGAACTTATAGTCCTCCTGCCTCAGCCTTCCAAACAGGTGGGATTACAAATACATGCCGACATACCCCACTGGCATTTTTAACAAATTTGTTTATTTATTTTAATTGCTTTGAGGCAGGGTCTCTCTGTCAATATTTTTATTTTCTAAACTCATAATAGGTATTGTCTTAGTTACTTTTCACTCGTTTCTGAGACAAATACCCAACACTCAAAATGAAGGAAGGAAAGGTTTATTTAGCTCACAGTTACTGGAGGTTTCAGTCCATATTCAGCTGGCCCGAGGCTGAGAGGAACAGAGCAGAGAGAATCCAGTTCATGGCAGTGGAACAGCAACAAAATGGTGGCAGAGGCAGCCAATCAATCAGGGCAGCAGAGCAGCAGCTCCAATCTGTCTCTCTGTCTCTGTTTATATTCCTATCAGGCTCTCTGCCTTAGGATATCCACCCTAGACCACACCCATAGTCCCAGCCCTACTCAGACCGATAATCCCATCAGTACTAAAACACATACTCCCAGTGACTCATGAATCAAGTCTCAATCTATAAAAGTCCCCACCCAATGACTACATGAGGCTTTGGCGGGACAACTAGACATAAACCATAACAGGTATCATTATAGAAGTCACTGTTTTATTGTAAATGTCCAAGATACAAGAAAGAGGCTGGGGAAGTTGTCTGTGTTTATGGAAGTATTAGTAGTAGTTTTGGTATTAGGAACCAAACTCAGAAGCTCGCACTTGCTAGGCAGGTGCTGCACCGTGCAGCTCTATCCCTTGCCCCCTGAGGCATTGCCGATCTAAGCTTAAGCTTACTTTGTTTATTTTTTAAACTTTATTTATTTATTTATTTTTATTATGGCTGGCTAAGCTTGCCCTGGGGTTGGGGCTGGTGCAGCATGTGGTGCCAGGGATCAAACTGTGGTCCCTGAGGTCACCTAAGGTTGCCTAAGCAGGCATTTTAGACCGCTGAGCTATCTCACTGGCCCCTTTACTTTCTTTATGTCTCTTCTCTCATTTTATCCTCTTTTTAGTGGTGTATGTGTGTGTGTGCGTGTGTGTCAGTTCCAAGGTCTCACACATGCTAGGAAAGCCCTGTACCTCTGAGTCCCCTCCTTTTTTTAGTGTTTCTTAAAAACTTTTTATTTAAACATAATTTCAAATTTCCTAATAACTTTCAAGATTAAGAATGGGAGGAAGAATAATTGTGTACCCTCTACAGGGTGATATAAAAAAGTGCACACACAGGTTTATTTAGATTTAAGAGCTTTTGCGGGATGCACATTGCTTGATTTCAATACATTCATCTGGCCGTCCAGGATGTGAAGATTTTCCCAAAGTGCAACCGTCTGCTGTTGCGGAATTATTACAAAAGGAGTGCGCCATCGCCTCCCACACCAGTGTTTCTAGTTCAATACGTATAATTTTATGGTGAAAAAGAGCTCTGCTACCACACTGTCCTTCAGTGCTCTTAATTTTTTTTTTTTTTAAAGAATTTTTTAAAATTTTTTATTTATTTATTTTTTTCTTGTTTCAGAACCTTTGTTTCTTTTATTCACTCATTTTTATGACCGGCTCAGCCTGCCCTGAGGACAGGGTTGGCGCAGCATGTGGTGCCGGGGATCGAACCGTGGTCCCTGAAGCCGCCCAAGCTTTCCTAAGCAGGCGCTTTAGACCGCTGAGCCATCCCGCCGGGCCCCAAAGGTTTTTTTTTTTTTTTTCCAAAGGGACTTTTTTTGGTCTTTTTACTATTTTGTTTTTTGGTACCGGGAATCGAACTCTGGGCCTTGCGCTTGCTAGACAAGCGCTGCGCCACTGAGCTACATCCCCGGCCCCAGTGCTCTTAATTATAAAGTGAATAATTTTGACATCATTCTGTCTTCACATCACCTGACCTAAATTAGATCAGTTGTAGGTAGGGCTTTCACTTCCTTATTTTGCTCGGCAGAAGCTGGTGCTAGTATGCATTTTCTCTAATCTGAAGTGGCCTTGTTTGTTTGTTTGATATGTAAAAAAATTTGATTTTGGTTTTTCATAAATGCAACAATATCATTTATCATAAATATTTTTACAATGGGCTGGTGAGATAGCTCAGCAGCATAAGCTCCTGTCCGGCAAGCGCAAGGTCCTAGGTTCAATCCCTGGCACACCCCCCAAATATTTTTACGTCATTTTCTTTTTGTGTTGTTTTCGTATACATATGTGAAATTTATTAGCCTGTATAGACATTGAAAATCAGCTAAGATGACAAATTTGTTCTACATTATTATAACTTGTGAGTTTTAGGAACTAGTATGAGCAGATTTGCCCTCTCATTATGGATGTTAAGTGGCTATGGTGTCTTCAAGCACCTTACATCTTCCGCCACCTCCAAGGCCATTGATTTGCAAATGCAGGAAGCCTTCAGTACTAACATCTCAGCTAAGGATGATTTCTATATCGGTTGTATATACCTGACATAATGCAGGTTACCTTACTGTTGTCAGGACGACTAAAGACACGTGAATGCTGCGTTCATGCTGCTGCTGCTGATGTGTGTGTGTGTGGGGGGGTAAAAAACAGATCTGATAATTTAAAATCCCATTAATTTTTTCCCACAAACTACTCAAACCTGATTTCCTGCAGCTTCTGAATTTTAGAAGATTTTTGCTTAATTAAGAGCTCCTGTGCATAATGACCTTTTGTGCAGTTTTACAGCATCATGTACCTGAGAGAGGCTGAGCACAGCTGACGCGTGTGAGCCAGCCTTCTCACTGAACGCTCCGAGCTTCTCTTTATTATTATTATTTTTTTTTATTTTGAGACAGCGACTCACCAAGTTGCCTGGGCTGGGCTTAATCTTGTGGCCCTCCTGCTTCAGTGCCCTGGAGTGCTGGACCACATGGGCGCACACCGCCATACCTGCCTAGCACAGTTATTATTTTTTTTTAATCTTTTAAAAAAATTTATTTTTTTTTCTTGTTTCAGAACTTTTCTTTGTTTTTTTTATTTTTATGGCCAGCTCAGCCTGCCCTGAGGGCAGGGCTGGCACACCATGTGGTGCTGGGGATCAAACTTTGGTCCCTGCAGCCGCCTGCAGGTGCTTTAGACCACTGAGCCATCCTGCTGGGCCCTAGCACAGTTATTAAAGCAATAGTGGGGGGCCTGGCGGGATGGCTCAGTGGTCTAAAGCGCCTGCTTGGGAAAGCTTGGGCGGCTTCAGGGACCGCGGTTTGATCCCCGGCACCACATGCTGCGCCAGCCCTGCCCTCGGAGTGGGCTGAGCTGGCCATAAAAATGAGTGAATAAACAAACAAAGGTTCTGAAACAAGAAAAAAATAAATAAATAATTAAAAAAAAAAAAAAGCGATAGTGGGCAGTAAATTCCCTCGCTGGACAGTGAGAGGCTTCTGAGTCCGTGGGCTCCACTTCCAGACTGAATGGGATTGGACAGCCTTTCAGCCGGAGCGAAGCTTGGCAAAGCACCAAAGTACAGCCCTGTGTGCGGAGCTTATTGGACTTCTGCCCGTCCACTTCCTACTCAATAATAGAGAGGCTCGAGCTTTTAGTGATTTATTTCCTTACTCTCGTCCTATTGAGTAGTTTCCATTTACCTACTATGGGAATGCTACATGATTTCTCTTAAATTTGGAGATTATAAAAGATGCCTCTTAGTATAATTACTTTTACTGCTTTTCCCCATATTTAAAAAGCGTCGAAGTTTGTTTTGATCATGATTTTCATATATGCGGGGTTTTGTTTGCCTGCCTTGTGTTTCAATGACTTAAAAATGGTGTTTAGAAGTTTTTAAAAATGCCTTTAATGACGCCAGCAACAGCAGCTAATGAAGACTTGTATACAAGCACACAGCGCGCAGAGCGTGCCGACTGCCTTGCACTCCCTCCGGGCTGTGACGCCTTCCGTGCCTTTCCGCCTGGTGTGCCTCGGACGTGAGCTGTCCCCAGGCCGGCAGGGGGTGCTGTGGTCAGGCGCGCTGAGCTGCCGCTGGGAGGACTCGTTTCCATGTATGCTTGGGTGCTGTGATTGCCCAAGGACAGAAGTGACTGACATGGGAAAAGGGGGAGGCCTGGTGGCTGCCGATACTGTGACCGGGGTCGGCAGGGGCCAGGGCGGCTGCCGTGAGGGTTCCGGGAGGCTCCAGACTTTGAATGCTGCCGTGCTCCTAGGTCAGAGTTGGTGGTCTCCACTGCAGAGGGGACCTAAGCAACCATGAAGGAGGGGGGCAGTGTCCATCCAAAGGGGAGGGTAAAGGTGAGGCCCTGGGGCTCGGCGACTGGGACCCAACTCCAACCAGCACCTGGAGGGGACGTCTCAGAGGAGGGCTGGTCCTGGGGGCCTCTGACGCGCGGGCCGTTTCCCCAGCTCCCTGGTCAGCTTGATGGAGACGTTCAATGAGAAGGCCGAGCAGCTGGTGGAGATTCTGGAGGCCAAGGCAGACGGGCAGACTCCAGTGTCCATGCAAGACATGCTGACCTGTGCCACCATCGACATCCTGGCCAAGGTGACCTGGGGTGCAGGTCTGCGAGGGGCGGTGGGCCGGGGTCCTCATATCTCCACCTCCTCTCCTCACTCACCTCCCCACCTCTCACCCCTCCACTGTGGCCCCTAGTTTTCTTCTGTTGCTTCCTTGAATATTCGACACGCCCTCCCAAGGGTCTGGAGCCTGCTGATTCTCTAAAGAGTGACACTCAGAGGTGCAGGGCTGGCCAGGTGGCTCCGAGGCAGAGCCCACTGTGAGAGGGGAGGATGGGCGGTCCCGGCTCTGCCCCATCTGCTCAGCCCCAGCATGAGGCAGCCTCCTCCCCTTGCAGGCTGCCTTCGGGATGGAGACCGGCATGCTGCTGGGAGCCCAGAAGCCCCTGTCCCAGGCAGTGAAGGTGATGCTGGAGGGGATCAGCGCATCCCGCAATTCACTGGCGAAGGTACCCCAACCCCCATCCCCACCTCCGCAGCTTCTGTGATGCCTGCGTGCACTGTGGTACATCCTGTAGTAATTCTCTCAGAATGCGTTTTGAATTCAGGTACCAAGCTTTGTGGGTACTGCCTAAAGTCAGTCACAAAACCAAAGTGGCTCACTGTAAATTAGGAATTAATCTCTCTCACACATTAAAGGAGCCCCAGAGGAGGCACTCTAGGGCAGCTGTGGTGGCTCCCTCCCATCAGATGTTCCCCAATCCTGTCTTTGTGTTCCCGTCCTCAGCCATCACCTCATTGTCATAAAATGACTGCTGTAGCTCCAGCTATCACTTCCTTATTCCAGACATGAAGAAGGAAGACAGGGGAAAGGTGATTCCTGAGTTGACCTCCAGGTTCCCGTCTTGTGCCTTGGGACTTCACTTTCTGAGCTTGCACCCCCCAGTGCCGCCCCATCTTTCCAGCCGCATGATTTTTTCCTTGTGATGCCAACCTAGCTGTCTCACCGTTTGGGGGCCCTGTCGCTTCCCAGTGCTGCCTTTGGGTCTCTGCGTTCTGCTCAGGACTTGGTGCTAGGCTGGTCCCCATCAGCTTTTCTAGAACTTCCTGGCTTTCCTGAGGCAGCGGACCCAGCTGTGGGTCCTGGGCGGGGTGGGCGGTGCTGGGCCCTGAGCTGAGGTTCTCCCCAGTTCACGCCGGGCTGGAGGAAGCAGCTGCGCGAGGTCCGGGCGAGCATCCGTCTTCTGCGCCAGGTGGGCAAGGACTGGGTCCAACGGCGCCGCGAGGCCCTGCAGCGGGGTGAGAGCGTCCCCGCAGACGTCCTCACGCAGATGCTCAAAGGTGCGGCTGGGTGGGGCGAACCGGGAGGACGGGGCTGCCCCTGCTTCCCTGCTTTGGAGGACTGGTGTCTGTGCTGCCCTGTGCTGCCCTGTCCTGTCCTGTCCTGCGCTGTGCTGTGCCTTCCCTTCCTGCCCCCCTTCTTTCTTGCACTTCCTCTGCACTCAGCTCTATCACCTCCCACCCAGCACCTCTCGTTTCACATTTTCAAACTGGTTTTCATTACATTACTAAGTTGCCCAAGTTGGGCTTGAACTCAAGATCTCACCTCAGCCACCCGAGTGGAGGGATGGCAGGTGCACACCCAACTGACAGCCGTCTTTCTCCTGTGTCATGGGCAGGGGAGTTTGGGTCCCTGGGAGCACTGAGGGTCTCCTTGTCTTTCAGCGGAAGAGGGAGCCCAGGACGACGAGGTCCTGCTGGACAACTTCGTCACCTTCTTCATTGCTGGTGCGTGGCCTCTGCAGTGGCCCGGGCTTCAACCTTTGCAGAAACCATGGGAGGCTCAGCTTATCTGAGCCCAAAAGGAGAGGCTTGGGGCTGGGGCAAGGGTGGAAGGGACCCTCTCTCTGTGCGGTCTTGGTGGCGCCATTTCCATCTGGCCAGTTGGCAGCAGCAGGGCTGTGATGCTGGGGACACCAGGTCAGGGCTCCCCTTTGCAGGGCCACTACATGTACTCATTCATCTGCTGTCTCTGAGGGTCCCCATCATCTGGAAACCTCCTCACCTGCTGGTGGGCCCTCAGGTGCCTCCTCCCCAGGGGAGCCTGTGAGGATTTCCCCAGTGGCAGTGGGGCCTGGGGTAGGGGAGGATTGGTCAGGTCCCGGACCCACTCTGCCTCACATCCTGCTGGGCTTGGGGCACCTGGTAGTCGCCTCTACACTCTGGGGTCCACCTGTTGCTTCCACCCCACAGCAAGCTCACAGCTAACCCCTCTCGCCGGCTCTTTGCCCTCTCTGCCCATAGGTCATGAGACTTCTGCCAACCACTTGGCCTTCACAGTGATGGAGCTGTCACGTCAGCCCGAGATCGTGGCGAGGTAGGGCACTGCCTGGGCTTGGCAGAGGACTGCTCTGGCATCTCCTTCCTGAGGCCCCCGGTGCCCTCTCTGTGGCTGAGACTGCACCCTCCATCCCCCACCAAGCAGAAAGGCACCCCAGGGGGTACTCCTGGGGATGCAGGCTCGGGTTCCAAGTGTGAGTCATGGCTGGGCATGGTGGTGCAAGCCTGTGATACCAGTACTTAGGAGACTGAGGCCAGAGCAAGAGTTCAAGGCCAGCTTGGGCCACATAGCAAATTGTACTCCAAAAACAAAACAAACAAAAAAGTGTTTACTGTCCTCAGCATCAAAGGGCAGAATAAAAAGTTATTCTAGGACATAAAGTAGCCTATTGGCTTAAAAATATGTATTTGTCATGAACACTTTATATAAAATATTAGCAGGCTAGAGATGACCCCCAGTGGCACCGCTCCTTCCCAGTGCACACATTGTGGAGGGCTGGAGAGATAGCTGAGCAGACTAAGCACCTGCTCGGTAAGTGCAGGGACTGGGATTTGATCCTCAGCACTGCATGCTACACTGGCCCCACCCCCGGCACACTGACCTGCTTACTGAGACCAGGCATGACGGCAGAAAGTCCACTGCCCTGGTGGGGCACTGTCACCACTTCCCACCTTCCCCGACTTGGAGCTCCGCCCCAGTAGGGCCCCCGGCTTCTGGCCCCAGCACCACCCCCACCCCCACACCCCTCTGTGGGCACCTGTCACTTCAGGCCCCTCTATGGTGGCATTGGGCAGCACTGATCTCAGGACTGGCTTGTTTCATCCAACATAATGTATCCAGGGTCCATCCGTGCTGCGGCAGGTGTGAGAACCCTCTTCCCTCTCCAGTGGGTCCCGTTCCGCTGTGTGGGCAGAGCCCCAGGTCCCCCTGCATCCATTCAGCAGCCACTAGGCACCCGGGATGCTCCTGCAGGCAGCCCAGCACTTCCACTGTCTCCCAGAGCTGCTCCTGCAGTTCTCTGGGGCACGGCCAGGGCAGAACTTCAGGGTTCCTGCTAGTCCTTGTTTTAGTTTTCTGTGCCATGGCCAGTGCATCCTGTAGCAATGACAGCATTTTACATTCCCTCCAGCATGCGCCCAGGAACATTTACTTTTTCTTTGTTGCAAGTGCTCCTTGTGGTAGGAGCAGCCCAAGTCCTCCCTCTCCTGCCCTCCCCTCTCTAGCTAGCTGGTGTCCCTGGTCCCCTTGTGCCACTGACTGCTACCCTGAGCCACAATGAGCATCTCGTGCGCAGGCCCTGGGCAGGCTGTGTTACCTCTGTGCTGATGCCAAGTGCCTAGCACGGAGCGTGGTGCTCTAAGGCCTTCGGAAAGTTCCAGAAGGGGCAGTTGCCAGGTAGCACCGTCTGTCTGCAGCAGGGCCGTGACCGTGTCTCACTTGACAGGCTGCAGGCTGAGGTGGATGAGGTCATTGACTCTAAGAGGCACCTGGACTACGAAGACCTGGGCAGACTGCAGTACCTGTCTCAGGTGCGGGCAAAGGACAGATGCTACCAGGCAGATGCGGGGGTTCGTCACGTCAGCCTGCTGCGTCCTGACCCATGGGCACCACACTTCTCAACCTTGGCTGCCCCCAAGTGTCTCCTAGGAAGTCACTCTTGTCCCATGTCTCAGGCCATCCCAGACCCCTCTCTGCCTTGCCCAGCACAACTCACCCAGCTCTTGTTCTGATGGATGGACGGAGGGACAATCCCTGGCTCTGGTACAGGGAACTTCTCCTCCGGCCTCAGTTTCCCCTTGTGTCCCTTGAGGAGGTGACTGTGATGGAGGAGGCAGATGAGGTCCTGAGGTGGGGACCTAGGGAGGATGTGGTGGGGAGGGAGGAGGTGTGAACCCCTCCCAGGGGGCCCATGACTTGCAACCTCTTGCAATCTCTGGGGCTCCTTCAGGTCCTCAAGGAGTCCCTGAGGCTGTACCCCCCGGCCTGGGGCACCTTCCGCCTGCTGGAGGAGGAGACCCTGATCGACGGGGTCCGAGTCCCTGGCAACACTCCGCTCTTGGTGCGTGGGGCTTCAGGGAGGGCTGCCTGCTGCACCCATGGGGGGCAGCCGAGGGCTCAGTGGTGGCTGGGGTTCTGCCACAGCCACCTCCCCAGGCGCTCCTGGCTGCCCTGAGTCCCACTGGGCCCGCCTAGGAGGCCCATGCTGCGGCATGGGAGGGGTTCCAGCACCCTGTGGCTGTGGCTTCTTGTCCCTGTGTCCTGGCAGGGGTGCGGACTGCTCCTGTAGCCCCCATGAGGAGTGAGGGGCACGTGGAGGACACGTGGGTTGTGAAGTGTACAAGCTCTCCAGGATGGTTCTCCCAGTGTCTGTGCCGGCTCCGACGTCCCCTAGCGGCGCAGAAGTTTCCCACCCTGTCACCTTCCCCCTCTTGGGGGTCCAGGGTCTTATTCCTGCATCCAAAAGCATTTTGCAGTGCTCTCGGCTTGCACCTGCTTTCCCGGTGAGGTAGTGAGGTAGATCATCCCTGCCTGCTTTTCCTCTTCTGGGAGATGCTGGCTTGGTTTGCCCTTTTTCATTGTTGGACTTAAAAAAAAAAAAAAAAAGAACGACTCAGGCAGGAAGCCCGTCTATTATCGGTGGTGCAGTTGTTTCCCAAGATTAATGGCTTGTCTTTACATGACCCCCTTTGTTTTTGACAATCTGAGGTTCTTAACTTTTTGGGGAAAAAAAAAGACTGGTTAGTTTTAAAATTTTGTTGTGTTGTAGCCGGGCGTGGTGGTGCACACCTGTAATCCCAGCAGTTGGGAGGCTGAGGCAGGAGGATTGGTGCAAGTTCAAGACCAGCCTGGGCTACAGAAGTGAGCTCAAGGTCAGCCTGAACTGCACAAGACCCTGTCTCAAAAAGACAAAAAAAATTTTTTTATTGTGTTTAAGAAATCCTTCCCCATCCTGAGCTCAGAAGAGAATTTATTTCCATTGCCCTCTAAGAATTTTCCTCTTTTTTTTTTTTTTTTTTTTTTTTTGAGAAAACTAAGCTGTTGTCCCCCAAAGTTTGCTTGGTGTGAGGTGGGTTGTGCTGGTGCACCAGGGCCTCTGTGAGAAGGTGGACCGAGTGCCGCAAGCTGGGGCCGGCACCGTGGAAAGGTCTTGAGCAGGGCAGGTTTCCCAGGGCCTCGCCTTGGCCCGCACACCCCCTGGGTCTGCCTTCACCTGGTCCTCCTGGGTCCGCATCTTGTGCTCCAGTCTTGTGGGAGCAGAGTCATCCACCCTAATGCTTCGCTCTAATCACATCACCTCTCTAAGGACTGTCATCAGTGTGCCCCCACTCTGGGGTCAGGGCTTCAGTGTATGAACCTTGCGTGTGGCAGTTCAGCTCAGAGCAGGATTTGCTGAGGACAGTGCACCCCCACGCCCCCACTCCCGGCTCTGTCCAGCCTCCCTCACGCATGTCCTGACGTTATCTCCAGTTGGTCACTCGGTTTCGCTGCCAGCTCTTCATTCCTTGACCCCACCACTCTATCTTCTGCCTGCCACGTCAGTGGGCCCTTCCACGAGGAGGGCATGCCCCATGGCTCACCCTGCACCCAGGGGAGCCTCCAGAGTAGACAAATGCAGGCTATGGGGGTTCCCTGGTACGTGCCCATCAAGAGCCTCAGCACACTGATGCCACCCCCCCTTGTCAGCCTGGGTCATTGGCCCCCAAGCTATCAACAGAAAGAGACCCATCTGAGGTCTGAGGAAAATCCTGGGCCCAAGTCAGATGCCCTAGACTCTGACCAGTGGGGCAGGGCTGAGCTGGGCTCCCCAACTTCATCCACGCATGGCCCTGGCCAGCACCTGAGGCCCAGGTGACAGGGTGCGTAGCTTTCCCAGGACAAGCACGACCCCGCGCAGGGGGGCGGCTGCATCCCATCAGAAGTGCCCAGCTGCAAGTGGAAGGCAGGGGTTGGGCTGCAGCTTCCTGATGCCAGCCTTGAAGTCCCAAGGGAGCTTCAAGGGTTTTGGGGATGCATGGATATTTATATCACTCCACACTTGTAGCACATGCTGCCCACACTTGTTTCGCGGGGTTGGCACACAGGCCTAATGCGTCCCCACTTATTTTCCCTTCCTCTCCCTTTCCTCACTCTCCTCTTGGTCTCCTTCCCATTTGAGAAAATTCTCCCTGCTTCCTATTGTCTATTTTCTTATTTTTCTCTTTATTTACAACTTGAGTTTTCTTGTAGAAGAGAAGCCACAGGACATTTAGGCTTGCGCATCTGATTTATTTCACTTAGCATTATGGTTTCCAGGTACATTTGCTTTCCTACAGACTGTCCAAGTCGACCCTTCTTTACAGCCAAGTAGTACTCCATCATGTATAAATGGCTCATTTCTTTTTCCATTCATCTGCTGGTAGATAGATGTCTAGGCTGCCTCTCAGACAGCTACTGTGAGCTACACTGCTATAAACATGCATGGCTGCAATGTGAGGTCTTTCACTCCTTTGAGAAGATACCTAGGAGGGGAACAGCTGGCTGGGCAGTGCAGGAGGGCCCCTCCTCCCCATCCCAACACTATCGCCTCACCAGCATCTGACTTCTTGATGCAGTGGAATCTCCATGTTGTTTTAATTTGCATTTATCTCCAGGCCAGAGATAGAAAGTTTAAGGAAAAGGAACAGCAACAGCTGTTGGGGAGAGAGGGGAAGACAGCCTGCAGGGCCACACACGAGTGCAGGCCTTGCTTGGACAGTGCTTGCCGGTGGCTTCTGTAAGCTTCCAGATCCCAGGAGGTGGCACCGGGGGAAGCATAGAAGCATCTCCCTGAGTCTCAGTTTCCTCATCTGTGAAGTGGGGACTGGTGTCTGGCACACAGCAGGCTGTGGGTCCGTGACCTGTTCTGGGGCAAAGTGACTGCCACACTTGCCCACTGGGCTGGGCAGAGAGTGGAGCCACTGGGCCCTGAGTTCCCCACTAGGTTGCTGCTGAGGGTTGGGAGGCTCAAGGGACATGGCCCAGGGGACGTGGGCCACCAGCCCCTCTCCCGGCAGTTCAGCACCTATGTCATGGGGCGGATGGACACCTACTTCGAGGACCCGCTGACTTTCAACCCTGACCGCTTCAGCCCTGAAGCACCCAAGTAAGTCCCACCCTGAGCTGGCCCAGCTGGTCTGGGGGAGCAACATGGTCACCATGGCCTCTGCTCTAAACCAATGGCACCCGCAGAGCCCACATGGCTTCTGGATCCTGGGAAGTGGCACTGGGGCAGCCACAGCTCCGACAGGCAAGGTGACCTGCCCTCATGCCCTTGGTGGGCCCAGACCCAGACTCAACATGATGGGTGCTCCTGTGTCCAGCTCAAGGTGCCCACCAGCAAGGGGCAGTGGTATCCCCACAGCATCCTTACATCAGTGCCTCCTGTTCTCTTCCACAGACCTCGCTTCACCTACTTTCCCTTCTCCCTGGGCCACCGCTCCTGCATCGGGCAGCAGTTTGCTCAGGTAGGAGGCCTGGGCAGGTCCAGGTGGCTCGGGTAAGGTGGGAGGCTGGGTGGGACCCTCACGGCTCTGCTCTGGCCCCGCAGATGGAGGTGAAGGTGGTCATGGCCAAGCTGCTGCAGAGGCTGGAGTTCCACCTGGTGCCCGGGCAGCGCTACGGGCTGCAGGAGCAGGCCACGCTCAAGCCACTGGATCCCGTACTTTGCACCCTGCAGCCCCGGGGCTGGCAGCCCGCACCCCCGCCCCCACCCTGCTGACTCTGGGTCCAGCCATGCCATCCTCACCATCCTCCGCTGTCCATAGTCCGGACCCTCCCTGGCCATCCTTTGTGCTGGCTCCTATGGGCCCTGGGCCACCACCGACCTCTTGCTTCACATCCTCGGCATTCCCCATCACTCACAGCTCTCAGGCCCTTCCTGCAGCCCTTCTGCTCTTCCACTTGGAAGCAACCAGTCCCTCAGACACCCTAACTTTTACTCATGCCCTAAGGCCCTCCCACTAGCCCCCTCCTTCAGGAAGCCCTCCCCGCCAGCCCTCCTGGCTGGGGCCCTTCCTCTGTGTCATCTGTGCTACCTCTAACACCACACTGACCACACTGTACCATGAGTGTCCACCCTGCTGACGTGACCAGCTGCTGGGCAGGTGTGAGCACCGAGCAGGGTCCATGCGTGCTTTGCCTTGAGCCCCTACGGCCACTGGGGCCTGGCACAGTTGATGCCCAATAAACGTGCTGATTGCATGAACGAAAGACCGCCAAGCCGCAGAGCTTTTGTCTCTATATGCATGTCTGCGGGGCAGATGGTGGCACACTGGCAGAATTGCCCTGTGATGGTAGATACAGGATCATGCCGCTGTATTCTGTGGGGCTCGGCTTATGGGGGCTGGGAAGGGTTTCAGGGCTCCATGTGAGAGGATCGGGCCCTCCCCCTGGAGTGGCCTGCTGGAGCTGGGCACACCTACCCAGCCCAGCACCCACTGGCACAGCACTGGCCCTCCTGACCCAGGCAGAAGGGTGGGGCCGTCTCCTGTGGGGAAACTGAAGCCCTGGGTGGGGTGGGGGTAGAAGGAGCCGCCCCTTCCTTCCTAGCAGGGGGCTGAGGTCCTGTCAGGCCAGGAAGCCCCTGTCCTCAGGTCCGTCCCCTCCTTGGGGATGGTCAGTGAGCTCTTGGAGCGTGTGCTCTTGGGCTGAGACAACCTGCCTTTGTTCTCCTTGCCTTCCTGACCCCCCGGGTCCCGGGCACGACAGCCATTGTCCTCTGCCTGGGGGGCCCGAGAGCCCTGGCCAGTCCCAGAACAGCTTGCCTGCCTGCGCCCTCGGCTACATGTGCAGTGAGTGGCTCAGCTCTGCCCCTTTTCTTCAGTTCCACCCCTCGTGCTGTCTTCACACCTTGTTCCAACCCCTACCTACTGTGACTCCCTTTTGCCCTCTGCAGCCCTCTGGACCACAATCCCCACCCCACCCCTTGGCTTCCTGCCATGGCGGGAGGGTGCTGGGCCTCCAACCCTCAGCTCTGCAGGGTCCCAGCCAAGGGGAGTCCCATGCATGGTTCCTGAAGGCCTGGCTCGCCTCAGGACTGGGCCCTGGAGGGTAGGTGATGGGAGGCAGGGACAGGACCCTCACCCTGGCCTTCAGGGCCCCAAGGGTGGCCACCATCATTAGCATCTGTCATTTAGTGCCAGTTCCTGCCAAGGAGGCCAGCTCTTCTGGAAGTGAGGCTTGCAGTGTTCCAAGGAGCCGCACGGGGGCGCCAGGGCGCAGCGCTCGCGACCTCAAGGAGCAGACAGAGCCGGCAGGGTCTTCTGTGTTCCCCGAGGCTCCGAGTACCCAGACCCGGTGAAGGGGGACTTCACCACCCTCCTGAAGGAGAGCCCGGGGACAGGCTGCGAGACGGAGCCCGGCCCAGGCCACACTGCGCACCGAGTGGGGTGCAGGCGCCGCCCCCATTTCACAGCCATCACCAAAGCTGGACCCTCAGACATGGCCTGGTCCCCAGCTCCTCTTTGCACCCCTGTCCGCAGGATGAGCGCTCTCAGCTTACGCACCAGGGCTGGAAGCTCCGAAACGATGCAGGGCCTGAAGCTGGTGGGCCTGTAGCTTCCTCAGCCAGCTCCGTGCCTGGAGCATGAGCAGTGAACTACCAGCTGAGGATGCTGCTGTCTGGGGCCTGCGCTGCACTCTGGGCTGCACCCTTGGCCTAAAGAGGACCCGGAAGCTCTCATGCTAGTCCACAGACTGACTGTTGCCACTTTTTATAGCCCAGACTGCCGGCCTGGAGCGTTGTGGCCCCAAGCTCGTGCAAGGTCCACTGTAGCAGCCAGGGCAGTCTGGGGATCCTGGGAGCTGCGACAGCTCTCCACGAAGGTGTGGTCCAGAAAGCCCCCGACCCTGCAGGGACTGCTCATTTCCAACCAGCTTGGAGGGGCTGACAGTGTCCTTAGGTAGCCTGGGGGTCCAGAGCTACCTGGAGTTTGGGGCTCCTCTGCAAGGTCCCTCTGGCCCTGTCCTGTCCAGGGGGCCTGAATCAGGGAGGCCTCAGTGGCTACTCGGCCTCTCATGCCCCAAACCCAAGACCCACACCCCACAGCCTCCAGGGACTTCCTGAGCAGCTGGCCTGGCCACCCAAGCTTTTTCCTGGCTGGGAGTGCTACCAAGGCCACCCACTTGGGGTCAGCATGGAGTGCCTGGGTGTGTGAGTCTGTATGTGTGTTTCTGTGTAAGAGCTTGTGTGTGAGCCTATGTGAGCTTCTATGTGGTAGTCATGTGTGGGAGCCCTGCATGAATGAGCTGCAGGTGTGTGTCATCTGTATTTATCTGTGTTGCTCCTATCTCAGTGTCCTGTGTCCCCCATGTTCTAGGGACAGGGTGTGACCCGAGCCCCCTACTTACCCAGGCAGCAGGAGGCCTTCTGGACACTGCTGAGGGCCAGGCCTGGTGAGTAGCATCTCCACAACCCTGACCAGCGGGGTGAGTGACCACAGCCACCACAGCCCCAAATGAGTCTCTGTGTTTGCCTGCTGCCCCGCCTCTGTGACAGGGGTCCCTACCAGTGAAGAGACACTGGGTGCTGGGTGCTAGGCAGGAGGGGTACTAGCTGGGGCCTTCCTGCCTCACCCGAGTGCCTCTTCCCATCACCCTCATCTTTAGGGGCCTCCTGCCTCCTTGAATCTCAGCTCCAGGTCCAGCAATCTCCTCACCCAGGGTGACTGGCTTTTCTGCTGCCAGATCCCTGGTCCTGACCCTAAGGCCTTGCCTGCAGCCCCCCCCCCCCCTGCTTCCTGGGCTCCTACCTGGCACCTGCCTTCCTTTCTGACCTACATGCCTTCATTCCAGCCTGGGGAGCCATGCCACACTGTGGAGCCCCCATATGTAAAACTCCCACAAGCCCAGAGCCAGCAGCACATAAGCAGTTTGTACATGGCTGTGTACGTGAGGGGGCATGTCCTCCTTCCCGTTTTTGTTGCACATATCACACAACCCCACACTTGTCTAGCTCCTCTACACATCACACACACACGCTTAGCCAGGAGCACAGATCACATGTTGTCAGGCACATGTTCTCACACTCACACCCCATAGAGCGCACTGCCATGTGCCTGTGAACACGTGCTCACATGCGTGCCCCGCACAGGCAGTGAGCCATCCTCCCAACCTCAGGAACAGGGTGCTGAGCTGCTCTTCCTGTCACATGTTCTCACCCTAAGGACAATAGGAAGCCTCAGGGCCAGGGACAGGAAGGGGAAGCCAGTATTGGCCAGTCCCTTGATGGACAGATGACTTTGGGGTGGACCCTAGGCCCGGGTGTGCTCTTTGTCACAGCCCCTTTCTGATGAGAAACTGAGCTGGCCCAGGCTGGTCCCTGTCACCCAGGAGGGCTGGTGGAGGCAGCCAGATCCCAGATCCACTGTCACCACCTCCTTCCTGCCCTGCTCTGGAAGTGCAGGCGGCATGCAAGGTGAGGCCTCTGAGCACCTCTCTGCAGCCCACACTGCACCTGTCACTGTCACCTAGGTTGGACTGTGGTGGTCTCCTGCAAGTGACCATGGCCACTCTGTTCCAGGCTGGGCTCCTCTGTTGAAGCAGCTCCTCCAGGGAGCCCCAAGCAGAAACACAGGACACAGACCTGATATGGGGCCACAGGTCCTGCCCAGCGTTGGCCCAGAGACTGTGTGTGCCTAGGACCAGGAACTCTGGAATAGGAGGTAGGAGGTGTGCCTGAATGCTCCCCAATGTGGAAGGAGGCACTCAGAGGGACCACGAGGTCCCCAAAAGCACACTGAGCAAGGCAGGGCCAAGGAGACTGGTCTCACCCCCTGCCCAAGTCCATGTGCTCCCTCCCACACCAAGGGAGCAAAAAGCAGCTAGGGTCCCACCCCTCCTGGTGGGATTCGGCCACCTACGCAGACGATGAACTCTGCAGTCTCTTCTGCAGTTAAACTTTAAGAATGACCTCCGAGGAGCAGCCGAATAAAATAGCTCAGTGGATTAAAGCGCTAGGGGCTCAATCTCCAGGGCCTGTGATGCTGGTCCCACCCTTGGGGCACGCTGAGATGGCATTGAGACGGGGCATGGTGGCGTGCACCTGTAATCCCAGTTCTTGGGAGGCTGTAAACAGGCAGATCACTATGAGTTTGATCTAGTAGTGAGGCCTTGAGTGCCCTGTAGGCCCTTCCCTTAAAAAAAAGAAAATGACCTCTGGCCCACCCCTCACAGATTATGCCCACTTCTTGAAGACAAGGACACTCCCTCCCACTTCCCAGAGGAGGCTCCTCCCACCCGGCCCTTGGGGTGGCTGGCGGCAGCTGATTTCTCTCCTTGAGACTCTCCCTGCACCAGTCTTGGAATCCCTGGGGGCGGGGGGGTGGTAAGGAGGAAGGCAGGGTGCACAGACAGAGAAGGTGGGGCCAAGAGCTCAGACACAGCCCCAGGGCCGCTCTGGCTTAGCTTGGTGTTTTCTTTTGTTTTGTTTTTTTCACTTAACAACCTGTTTGGAAGGGCCCAGGCTGACCAACTCTGTGGTTTACCCTGGGCTAACGGGGCCCCCCCGGGATGCATCCAAGTAAATGCCAGGGAAACAGGACCCCACAGCCATGCTCTCCAACCCACCTGGTGCTCAGACTCCATCTGTATCCTCTCCTAGCGTCTTGCACACTCCCCATGATGGTGAGCTCAGCACCTGTGGGGACAACACAAGCCAGCCATCGTGAGGGCCCAGCAAGGACCAGCCAAGGACACAGAGAGCTCAGAAGCAGTGGCCAGAATGCCCACAATGCCACTCTGGCCCTCATTCTCTGAGGATCCCGCCCCTCCTCCAAGAAGCCTCCCTGACTACCCCAGCCCCGAAACCTCCCTCCACAGCAGCCTCCTCTCCAGGGTTCGTACTCATCTTCATCTCCTGCTGCTCCTGTCACTCTGCCACAGGAGCTTGCCACCTCCTGCCTTTGCACCTGCCATTCCCTGTCCATGCAATACCCTCTTGCCTTGAAAAACTTTCTTACCCTTTGACAAGGTAACTCAGATATCAACTCCTCCAGGAAGCCCTCTGGATTTCTCCAAGTAGAGCTCATCCAAAGCGCCTCCCTCCCTGGTACTGAAGCTACCTTCCTTCTGCTGGGCTCTGCTGCAGAATGGGGCAGACCTCAGCCTAGAGGCCCAGAGGAGCCCAAGTGTGGGCAGCTGCTTTCTGGACCTGACCTTTGTGAGTCCTGGAGTGGGACTGGGCTGGCTTCGGGTCTAGTACACAGCAAGTGCAGCCCAATGCCTGCAGGGCACATGTTCATGGCCAACTTTTGCCAGCAGCCCTGCTGCTGGGTGCAGAGGCTCAGCACCCAAGGAGCCCCGAAGTGCCTAGGAACGTCGCCAAAAAGTCCCAGGCAGGGTCCAGTTTCCTTGAGGCCTTAGACACAGACAGCCTGGCTGTGGCTCCGTGGCGGGTCCCTTAACCCCGAGGCACTCAATGGTCAGAGCAGAGAGACATGTCAAATGTGGTGGCACTGGTAGCTCTGGTGCCAGCCTGCATTCAGTAGGTGGCATCACATAGTCGGGTCCTGCCCCAGTGCCCAGATATGTCCCTGGCTCAGAGGTGAAACCAGTCCTGAGGAGAGCAAGGGTGACTGGTATTCTGGGGGATTCCCCCTCAGGGGCCAAGGTCCTGGCGACTAGCCAAGTACCCAGGGGTGCAGCGGCTTCTCAGGCAGCATTCTGGGGCTGCCTAGGAGAGGCCTGGGCAGGGAGGGCAGTGCCCAGAATTATCCACCAATCGCCTGGGCTCCTGGCACAGGAGCCACTCTTATCTGCCCAGCCCGGCATGAGGGGGGTGGCCAGGCGGGCCAGGCGGGACCTTCAGAGGGCCGGACACAGAGCAGCCCCGAGCCCTGCTGGGTAGGTGCTGGCCACCGAGGACACCGGTTGTCCCTGCAGGCTGCTGGCCAGCAGCTGCCCAGCAGCTACACCATGTCGGACGGTGAGGGCCCCTCTGCGGGTGAGTGGCAGTGCTATATTTACCCGCAGGAGCTCCTGCTGCAGAGCCGAGGCTGCCGGTGGCTGAGGGCATGGGCCCTGTGGGCTCTGGGAAGCTGTGGGCTGGACCCTCTTGCTGCCAGCCAGATGCCAGGGGTGCAGCCGCAAGGGGGGAGGGGCATGATTTCAAAGCCAAATCCAGCCGCATCCCTGGCTTCCCCGAGACTGGAGCAGGCAGCCTGCCTGTTGCAAATCTTCCTGGGCTGGGGGTGGGGTGGAGGGATGGAGACCCACAGGGTACAGGGACCTGGTCAAGGGCCAAACCCCAGGGTGCCCCTGGCACCGCATGAAAAGGAGTGTGTGTGAACATTTATGGATGGAGGGGGACAGCAAGGTGCATCCACGAGGTTTCCTGTGAATCTGAGCTCCGGTCCCCACTGGGGGCCCCCAAAGCTTCTAGGTTGGATATGGCCAGGGACCAGCAAGTGCTGAGTTGGCCAGACTCCGTGCCTGCACACGTGGTTCTTCTGTCCCCTGGTGAGAGGCGTGGGGGGCACTGGCTGCCCAGCTCCTCCCTGTAGGAGCATAAGCTCCAGCTGATTCCCCTGGAGCCAGCTGCGGAAGGCCATAGGGAATCTGGAGCCATGCCACTCTGTCCAGGACCAGTTCTTTCACTTCCGGGCTAGGCCTCCCTTCTCCGAGCCTCCTTGTCCCAGGTGGGGGTGGAGAGTATGGAGCTGGTGCCCAGCACACAGGTGGCTGGGAAAGTCTAGTGCAGTGCTGGCTGCGTGTCTGCGTGCCCGGTGTGTCATGGGCACTCGGCAGCCAGTGGTCACCCCGGGCCAGGCATCCTGGGAGCTGGGGCAGTGCTGTGGGCACTGGCAGCTGGCCTGGGCTTCGCTGTCATCCAGGTGCCTGGACCTGGCTCTGGGTGTGCAAGCGTGTGTACACGAGTGCATGTGATAGGAGAGAGGCCAGCAGCCAGGCCTCACTGTCACCCCGATGCCACTCATACAGCTGCCAGGCATTGCTCGCTGGACTGTGGTGGCCACCAGGGGCAGGGGAGCCGCAGACGGCCTTTCTGGCTGGCTGAGCCTCACACCTGACGCAGCCCCGGAATAGCTCTGTCCCTCCACCGAGAGGCAGCCCTGGAATTAGCAGCTTGTACCGCCACCCAGGGACAGGAGTATTTCAGGAAGGCGGAGACAAGAGTGGCCTAGTGGCAGCAGCAGGCACTGAGCATGCAACCTGGATGCGCCCTTGGGCTGCAAGGTGGGGCCTGGTTCCGACCCATTCTGTCCTGCCTGGGTCATGGCCCCTGACAGCTCCAGGCTACAAAATAGTGGTGGTGGCTTTTGTGATATGTTGCTCCAAACAGCCCGGCCTGTAGCACCAGAGCCCTGGGCAGAGGAGAATGAACATGTAGTAGAGAGGCTGTGGCGATGAAGGGGCCCCTGGAGTGGCGAGGCCTGCCGTCTGGGCCTGTTTGAGATTTTGGCCCCCTACAGGCTGCTGTCATTTAGGTTTCCTGCTTGGATCTGTGTCCACTGTGGAACAGTCTCAGTTCCCACTCGCCACCAAGTGTGACCTTGGGCAGCTCTGTCTCAGCTTTCTCCTCTGTTGAATGGAAATAATCGTAAGACATCAGATCCTCAAGTGGCGATAAGAATTAAGTGACCCACCAGGTGAGGTGGCATATACCTTTGACCCCAGCACTCGGGAGGCTGAGGCAGGAGATCGCAGAGTTCAGAGTCAGCCTGGGCTGTCCAGTGAGACCCTGTCTGTGACCCAGAGAAGGGAGTGAGGGAATCCAGGTGTGCACCACTGTACTGGGGGTTGTCCCTGATACGGTGGACACTGTGCACATGGGAGAGGGTTGTGCACCCCAGGAAACTGAAGCTTAGGGGGCAGATAACATGCCCAGAGTCACCTTGCTGCTATCTGGTGGGGCAGAGGTCTGATGAGGTCCCACACGCCATCTGCATGGGACCCAAGGGGGCCGCTCCACTGGGAAGCTTCCTGCATGGTGCATGCTGATGGGTGATTGGGAGGCTCCGTCTGCAACAGCATCCTCCTCTTTGGAGACAGTGAGCTCCATGTCACTCACGAGTGTCTGGAGCCTGTCACAGTGCAGTACCTCCTCAGGACATCAGGAAAGTCGGGACTCGGTGGAAGGCGCTGGCTCAGGGATGCGTGGCCGCAGGCCCAGGCGGGCGGCGGGCAGCTAAGGTTACCCGAGTCAGCATTGTATTTATAGCAGGAGTCGCCGGCGGGTTCTGAGTGTGTCCTCTGCAGCTGCCTGCACTCACACCTGGTGTTGACTCTTGGGCTTGGGGGAAGTGTGGATGCCTCATGGCCGCGGACCCTCCCTCATGGTCCCCATCTGTAACGTAAGAGCTCCCCGTGAGCCAGGCATAGCGGCATACACCCGCGAGCCCAGCACTTGGGAGCTTAAGGCAACACTACTGCCACAAGTTTGAGGCCAATGTAGACTCCATAGTGTGTTCAAGCCCAGCCCAAACCGCACAGTGAGAAGTTGTCTCAACAAAACAAACAACAGCATCAGAAGTAAATTGGGAGTCTCCCATATCCCTCACTGGTGTGCAACAGCCCTGAGTACAGGCCTCTGAGTACACTGCCTCTACATGTCCTGGGCCTGCTGACAGCCTCCTCCTGCCTCTGACCCTGTAGGATTCCCTTTCCTCTCCTGGCAGGAAGAGAATCCAGGCTCTCTGGGTGACCTGCTGCCCTGGTACTTGGGAGACTTTCCAGCCCATACAGCAGCTGTATGAGTCCCAGCTGCTCTTCTCAGAAAAATGACTGGAGTCCACAGTTCAAATCCTTCCTCTGGCCCTCAGTTTGTAGCTTGGGCAGCTACTCACCCTCTCTGGGCCTCCCCAGTGGGATGCTCACCCTGCTGAGGTGTGCGTGGTGGCGGTGGACCCCACACTGGGCACATTCCCGGTCACCTCCTGCCTGGAGATTCACGGGGGCTGGCTCGGGCTCCCCCAAAGGTCCCCACACACTTAGATGCTCAAGGCCTTTTTGCTCAGGCTCTGGTCACCCTCAAGGCTGGAGCCCTGGCTTCTTGCCCCAGGAGGCAGTGGGTCTAGGAAGCACCCCATCCCCCACCCTCATGTTCCAGCCCCTGGGGTGCTCATCCAGGTCTCCAGGCCTCAGCAAGGAGAGGTTGTATGTGAGGTCATTGTCCCCAAGGCCGGCTGCACACCATCTCCTCTGGCCAGAGAGCAAGCGGAGTGTCTCTGGAGGAGAGGAAAGCTGACGCTGGATTCCCTGGGGAGGGTCCTGGACCACAGCCACTTCTCAGCTCCCCTCCTGTGCATGCAGGCAGCGTGATTCCTGCCTTTCTGGATCAACGCCTTCTCAGGCTTCCTTCTTTGGGCAACAGGGAGCTGAGCTCCCTCTGGAACAGGGAGGTGTCAGGCCTCTGGGCAGCTGATGGCGCCTCCTCCCAGTCAGGGTTCCATAGTACCCTAAGGGCCTTTATGTGAGGGGCAAGAAATACAGGTTGGAAGCTGAGGTATTAGAAATTCGAGTAGGACAGCTGGGTGTGGTGGTGCACGCTGTGACTGAGAACTTAGGAGGTTGAGGCACAATGAGCGCTGCAAATTCAAGGCTGGCCTGAGCTACACAGTAAGGAAAGGAATTCACCTGTGAAATTTGAGACAGTGACTTCTAACCATTGAAAGTGTTGGGCCAATCCAAATTGAGTTCTGTCAGCAGGCAAGCAAGGTAGATCTTACTAGGCTGGGGGAAGAGCTCAGAGGCACAGCACCTACCTAGCAAGTACGAGGTCTTGAGTTTGACTGCTGAGATATAAAAAAAAAAAGATTTTATTTTTTTAAAAATTAAGGGCTAGGGGCTAGGGAGATAGCTCCGAGGCACAAGTGCCTGCTGGGCAAGTGCAAGGTCGTGAGTTCGAACCCTGGTCCCACAAAAACAAAAACAAAACAAAAAAAAAAAAAAAAAAAAAAAAAATTAAAGGCTAGCCAGATAGCTCAGTGGACTAAAGTGCCTGCTTAGGCAGAGCACAGCGGCTGGGGTTCAGTCTCTGGTGTGCTGTGTTGATCCCTACCCTGGGGGCACACGGAGACTGCACTTGAGACTGGGCATGGTGGTGCCTGCATGCCATCCCAGCGCTTGGGAGGCTGAAAATAGGAGGGTCACTACAAGTCCAATCTACATAGTGAGTCCCTGTAGATCCTATAGACCCTGTACTAAATACATTAAAACATACTTTAAAAAGAAATTAAGCTGCTGGCCCTTGTGGCCACTTACCCGTTTTTTCCTTTGATAACATCTATTAAAATAAAAGGTAGAGGCCAGTTTTGAAAGCAGGTGAGGAACGCCGCTGAGCAGCTGCATCAAACATCATTTCTTACTTTGCATTTTTATTTCAAAACGTTTGCATTCATCAAACAGCCTCTGTGCTGCCCTGGCCTGGACTCCAAGTCCGATGGAGTGGAGGAGGTGCTGAATAAAGAAACCCAAAGTCTCAGGCCAAAGCCAAGCCTGGGTCCTATGTGGCTCAGTGTGGCACTTCCCATGTCACAACAACCACAGGTTTCCACCAAGGAGGGAACATTGCTAGGACCCTCCTCTAGAGTCCTTAGTGAGCAGGAGCCACATGACCACATCTGGGAGGGGGACAAGAGTCACATCCACTCCTTTCCTTTCTGGTTGTCCCATTTAATAACAGGGTCTTTGCTACACAGTTCAGGCTGGCCTTGAGCTCACGGTGTAGCCCAGATGGCCTCAAACTTGAAAACATCCTCCTGCCTCACCCTCCTGAGTGTTGGGTTACAGGCCTGCACTACCACATCTGCTAAGCCGGTTCTTTTTATCCGTCTAGGTTCCTCTTGGGTTATGGGCACAGACACCGTTACATTTGTCATCCATGTCCCAGATCCCTGCACAGGCCCTCGAAATCTTCCTTCCTGCTTCCTGTCATCCACCTTGCATTTGCTCTATAAATGACCTCTCTCCTGGGCCTCTGAGGAAGCGAGGCACCCAGCACCGCTCCCTGCGATCTGAGCTCAGTGAATGCCCAGGCTCGGGGCCCTGACTTTGCCGGTGCCAATGGCAGGCCCAGCAGGGGCCGGGTTTCCAGGCAGCAGTCCTCTCCCTCACACAAACTTGAACGTGAGGCACAAGAACACCCCTTATCCATAAAGGCACGTAAAGGCACAAGAACACCCCTTATCCATGGACAGGCATTGAGGCAGACCCCGGCTCAGGGGTGCCCCGGCTCAGGGGTGCTAAAGCACACCCAGCTCTTGCTGGCTATGGTCAGGTCCCCACAGTGACACTGCTGGATTTGGGTGGGGGCCTTTGTTCTGCTTTTTAGGGACCCTCTGTCCTGGTTTCTGCGATGGTAAGGCTGATGTTCACCCCCAGCAGCACGCAGGGCTCTCTCCACCTCTGGCCAGTGCTTATCTTTGTCCATCTGGCGGTGACCACTCTTCCCAGCAGCTAGGAACTGGAGTTCACTGCGGTTTCGATTTTCGATGTTTGTCTGCGACGATTTCTGATGTACCGTTTCCCACAAAGCCTCTTCTACATCTTCTTTTGAGAAATGTCTGCTCCTTTAAAATGACCCTTTTGCTCACTTTAAATTATATTATCTGTTTGGCTTCTTACCTGTAAAGGCCCCATGACATCTTCTGGGGACCACTCCAGGACCCCCTGGAGATACCAGACCCCACGACTGCTCATGTCTCATAAAATGGTGCCATTGGCGGTGCACACTCACTGTTCCAGTACTCAGGGAGGCTGAGGCAGGAGGGTTGCAAGTTAAGCTGAGCCCCAGGAACATAGTGATTTGGCATGATTTTGTCTCAAAAAATATAAAAAAGGGGATGCAGCTCACAAGGAAAACCCTGGATTCAGTGTCCCATTTACAAACAAATAAAACGGCACAGTTTTGCATAGAATGTTAAGTAGTTAAAACTTATTCAGGCCTTTTAACCAAGATGGCACCATGTCTGAGTCCATTCCTGGTTCTGGTCTTGGCCCAAGAAGTTTAAACTTACAATCCTAAAAACCCATTATTGGAATTCTACCAAGTTAATTCCAATCTACCACACCCAGTGCAACCCATGGTGATAACAAAGACACTAAGACATATATATATATATATATATATATATATATATATATATATATATATATATATATATGTTAGGGGAGCCAAGGGGACCTAGGTCCAACCATGAAAATAACTTCTGGAACAAAGAGGATGACCCAGGGCTGCATTTGGGTTTTATTCATTGGAAAAGGGGGAGTGGCTTGCGAAAAGGAATTGTGGGAAGAAGGTGAGCACTGTGAGCTGGGCTAGGTAGGAGACCTGCATCCACCATATTCAGAGAGGATATGCAAAGGAAGTAATTTGTATTATGCCACTGAGATAGTATCTAATACTTTGGGAGTCTGGTGCTTCAGCTCTGATGTGTAATCTTTCAAGCCCCAGGAAGTCACAGCCTCTATCTCGGGGCTCGATCCCAGCTGACAGCATGGAGCACTGGCTCTTCGTTGTCCTGTTATCAGGGAAACACATGTACCATCTTCAAATATTACTACTTGAAAGGATAATGAGAAGTCCTAGTCAGCTCTGTACATTTCAACGCGTGGAAATAGGATAAGGCTCAGTCAAAATGGAGACAGTCGTTTTTCGTTCAAGGAGAGCTTCTCAGGTAGTCCTCCACAGCATCAAGGCAAAGAAGGAAGCCCCTGCCCCTCCCAAAGCTGAAGTCAAAGCAAAAGCTTTGAAGACCAAGAAGGCCGTGCTGAAAGGCATCCACAGCCACAAAAAGAAGAAAGGAGAGTCACCTTCCGCCATCCCAAGACACTGCGGCTCTAACGGCAGCCCAAATACCCCCAGAAGAGCGCCCCCAGGAGAAACAATCTCAACCACTGTGCCATCATCAAGTTCCCCTGACCACAGAGTCAGCCATGAAAAAGACTGGGGACAACAGCATATTCATGTTCGTTGTGGATGTCAGAGCCAATAAGCACCAGTCAAACAAGCTGTAAAGAAGCTCGGTGACATTGATGTTGATAAGGTCAGACCTGATGGAGAGAAGCAGGAGTATGTTCGATTGGCTCCCGATGCATTGGATGTTGTCAACAAAATTGGGATCATCTAAACTGAGCCCCACTGGCTAATTCTAAATATATACCTTCTCCCAAAAAAAGCTTATTTAGCTGGGTATGGTGGCGCATGCCTGTAATCCCAGCATTCGGGAAGCTGAGGCAGGAGGATCAGATGTGAGTTTGAGACCAGCCTGGGCTACAAAAGTGAGCTCAAGGCCAGCCTCAACTGCATAGCAAGACCCTGTCTCAAAAAGACAAAAAAAAAAAAAAAAAAAAAAAAAAAAAAAAAAAAAAAAAAAAAAAAAAGCTTATTTATAATACTTAATCCAAAGCTCTTAAAAATGTGTGGCAGAGGAGGAAGTAACAGAGGAGCCAATGCTAGGCCTGGCTCATAACTTGAGCAGCTGCAACCTCCCATTGTCTTAAACCATTTTCCATCTTTGGTTGGTGTGAGCCACAGGTGCAGACCCCAGGGGCAGAGGGCTGACCACAGCTTGCCAATGTCGTCTCAAGTCCTGTGCGCTGTCCCTCTTCTTGCTGACTGCTTGTTCTTTTTTTTTTTTTTTTTTTTTTTTTTTTTTTTTTTTTTTTTTTTTTTTTTTTTTTTTTTTTTTTTTTTTTTTTTTTTTTTTTTTTTTTTTTTTTTTTTTTTTTTTTTTTTTTTTTTTAATAATTTTTTATTTTATTTTATTTTATTTTTTCTTGTTTCAGAACCTTTGTTTGTTTATTCACTCATTTTTATGGCTGGCTCAGCCCGCCCCGAGGGCAGGGCTGGTGCAGCATGTGGTGCCGGGGATCGAACCGTGGTCCCTGCAGCCACCCAAGCTTTCCTAAGCAGGTGCTTTAGACCACTGAGCCATCCTGCCGGGCCCCCTGACTGCTTGTTCTGTTGTGCAGGGATCTTATAAAAAAGATTCCTTGCTGGGCATAGTGGCACACACTGGCAATCCCAGTGCTCAGGAGGCTGAGGCAAGAGGATCACCAAACATTTGAGGACAGCCTGGGCTACACAATGAATTCAAACCCAGCCTGAACTGTATTGTGAAGTCCCGTCTCATCTGCTCCTAAAATCCTTAACTAGTGCTTGCCTGCATGCCCATCTGAAGGTGAATGGATAAGGAAAATGTAGCACATTACATGAAGGAATATTATCCAGCCATGAAAAACAAAACTCCCATTTTCTGTGACATAGGTGCATGTGGGGGACACTATATGCTGGTGAGGTAAGCCAGAGGCAGAACAACAAATACCGCGTGACCTCAACCAAACGTAGAGTGTGGGAGTGTTGACCACCAAGGTGGCAGTGACCAGAGTCTCGGACAGGCAAGAGAGATCTTGGATAAGGGACACATAGCTACAGTGAGATGGAGCAAGGCGAGAGCACAGCCACCAACAGCCTGCGTTCTTGGGCAAGGGGAAGGGCGTGACCTGGGCTTAACTATGCCACAGTGGGTGCAGACCAGACCTCAGGTTCCACACAGTAGAATCATTCAATGGTGTGTGTCAACTGAAAAAGGTTTTCTTTTTTCTTTTTCAAGACAGGGTCTGGCAGTGTAGTCTGGGAAGAGCTCACGATGTAGTCCAGGCTGGTCTTCATCTTGCAGCAGTCTCCTGCCACAGCCTTCTGGCACTGGGATTACAGGCACATGCCATTATGTCCAACTTAAGCTGTTTCGAAAAGAAGAGATTAGGACAGACAGAGAGGCTGCTGCAGGAACCAGCCCTGTTAATTGCTGAGCTGTAGAGAATAAACTTTTTTTTTTTTTTTTTTTTTTAATGGTGGGACCAGGGTTCAAACTCATGACTTTGTTTTTGTTTTTGTTTTTGTTTTTTGTTGTTGTTGTTTTGTTTTTTAATTAATTAATTTATTTATTTTTCTTGTTTCAGAACTTTTGTTTTTTATTTATTTATTTATTTTTATGGCTGGCTCAGCCTGCCCTGAGGGCAGGGCTGGCGCAGCTAGTGGAGCCGGGGATTGAACCACGGTCCCTGCAGCCGCCTAAGCTTTCCTAAGCAGGCGCTTTAGACCACTGAGCCATCCTGCCGGGCCCCAAAGAATTTTTTATTTTATTTTTTTCTTGTTTCACAACTTTTGTTTGTTTGTTTATTTATTTTTGTGGCCAGCTCAGCCTGCCCTCAGGGCAGGGCTGGCACAACATGTGGTGCCGGGAATCGAACCGCGGTCCCAGCAGCCGCCTGCAGGTGGCTGCAGGTGCTTTAGACCACTGAGCTATCCTGCTGGGCCCAAACTCATGACTTTGTACTTGCCAGACAGGTACTTGTGCACGGAGCTATCTCCCCAGCCCTGAGAATAAACTTTGGTTGTGTAAAAAGAAAAGTATAAACCAGGTATGGTGGTGCACGTCTGTGGGCCCAGCACTCAGGAGGCTGAGGCAGGAGGATCACCAGGAGCTGAGGTCAGCCTGGGCTACATGGTGGGTTCAAGGCCAGTCCAAACTGTGTAGTGGGACCCTGTCTCAGTCTTTTCCCAAAAAAATGTGTATAAAAGGAAAAAAAAAGCACATTAATAAATTTCTCAAGACTTAGTCCCAAAACCAATAAGGAAAAGCATTGGTAAGAAAAACGTTAGCTAGAGCTGGGGAGATAGCTCAGTGGTCTAAGCACCTGCCTGGCATTTACAAGGACCAGGGTTCGCTCCCTGGTACCACATGCCGCACTGAGTTGGCCACCAAAACCAAGTGTGGTGATACATGCCTATAATTCCATTGCTGGGGAGGCTGGGACAGAAGGGTCACTACAAGTCTGAGATGCGTAGCGAGACCCTGTACCAAATAAATAAATCATAAAAGATTACAAATTTAAAAAAAAAAACATAAGCTATTAATGGCCAAATTTTCTACTTTTTAACTTTCTAAGGCTCAAAAGAGGGTGCTGGGATGGGTGGGCTGTGGCCCCAACCATGTGTGCATCTCAGATCCCAACTTAGCAATGAGTTTAGAAGGAAATGGTTATACGAAAATCATGGCAGACCCCCTAATTTTCATAGTGAGGATTGAGTCCAGAGCCTCACAGCTGTCAGACAAGCACTCTGCCACAGCGCTACATCCTGGCCCTGTGTATAAAAAGGAAAAATGGTATTTTTCTTTAAGACAAGATCCACGGCTGGCCTTAAACTTGCAATTCTCTTGTCTAAGCTTCCCAAGTAGCTGGGATAGCAAGCACGCGCCATTGTCCTTGGCTGAAATTGTTGGGAAGCTTTAAAACCTCTCCAGGAGTCTTTCTTGTCCCTCTCTTACAAATGGGCGCTCTTTCCCTGTTCTGACAGTGCTGCCAGTGACCGCCTGCCCTGGCTGCCCTGGGGTTTGTGCATGGCCACCCATCTTCCACACAGGCTTTTCTGTTCCGAGACGAGAGGCCTGGAGAACTGGAGTTTGCAGGCAGGAGCTTCAGATCCCCGGCAGGGCACGGGGCAGAGCACCCCTGGTGTCCTGGTTCCAGCCTCCCCAGAGCTGTGTGACGCCACTCCACACACTGTAAACATCCTGAATTCTGCCTTGTTTATTTCAGCCGGAAAAACTCATCAAGCTCCTGGGCGACTGCAGCAAACACCCTTCCTGCCACTGCCTCGCTGCCTTGGGTGCTGTGCTGCTCCGGGTGCAGATGAAGCAGGAGCTGTAGGCATGGTGTCTACCAGCTGTGCGCAGTGCAATGCTGGGCACAGGGCACCAGCTGGGGATGTTTGCCACAAGACTTCCCTCAGGGTCCCTGGTGTATGTAGGGTTTTGTGGGCTGACAGTGCTGTGGACTGCAGAGGAGCGTATACAGCAGGCATCACCTAGGTGGACTGTCTCTCCCCTAAACTTCATACACCCTGCTCCCTCCTTGGATCTTTGTAATCTTGTACAGTAAACTTCATGGCTCCATTTTGCAGATGAGCAAACCAAGCTTGTAAGCAATAGAAGGCTTGCTCAAGGTCAGGCATGGAGGAACCAGGAAGCAGTGCCCTGGCCCTTTCTCCTGTGCTACTCCTTCCCATGAGAGTGCTGGGGCAACAGTCTGGTCAGGATCCTTCCCAGGAGCCTCTTGGCCCTGAAGGTCTTTGCATGGTGGTGCCTGCCAGGAGGGCACTGGGGAGGAGCCCCACCCCTGTGGAGGTAGCTTCAGCAAGTGCATTGCCTGTGGCAGGGCTTCTGGTCCCAGCCAGCTGTGGAAGCGTAGAGGAACCTGCAAGGCTCCAGCCAACTATCTGTGACAGTTCTCTACCACTGTGACAGCAGCCAAATGGGGGTGTCTGTCCTGCTTCCTAGCCCCAAGGCTCAGCCAGCCCATGGCCAGCACCCTTTCCTCTCAACTATTGGGGAGCTCCTGCCCTAGGCTGCAGGACTCCAGGCCAGAGGGCCACAGGGCCCCACTTTCCTGGGGGACTGGCACAGCGCCGACCGAAAGACTCAGCCCCCAAGGCCCAGACCTCGGGATGGGCAGCATGCAGCTCTTTACTCCCTGGGAGAGACCCACACACTGCAGGGTGGTGCTCAGCTCTGCTCTTGCCTAAAGCACTGCTCAGCCTCCCCAGGGTGGGGAAAGGGTCATGGGGTCTCCTCCGGGGACAGTGGCATTCAGGGAGGGCAGCTGCTTCTCACTTTGGACCCAGGCTGAGCCAGGCAACCAACAGACCTTCAACTCCAACCCTCAGCTCACTGTTTTTCTTTTCCTCTGTGAGCTCCGTGGGACAGGGGGAGCTTAGCCAAGGCTTAGCCAAGGTAGGGACCATGCTCAGGGAGGTCATAACTACAGGCTGTGCCGGCCTGGAGACCATGAATGTGGGTGCCTGGATGAGGTCCGCTCACTGCCAAGCTGGACGAGCTGTGGCTGCAGCTAGGGCTCCCCAGCCCTTGCGTGGTTGTCAGGGTGGCCTTAGCCCCTGGCAGAGGGGCCCGTCCCCTTCCAGGGATGGTAGCACTGCTCCTAGACAGGTCCAGATGAAGAGCAGCAGGTCATTGTGTCCAAGGGTCACACAGGGAGGACACCAGGGACACTTAGCTGTGGGCGCTTGGGCAGTCCTGGGTTGCCATCCTGGCTCCATTGACATTTATTTATTTATTTATTTATTTATTTAGGTCACAACTTTATTGAGATATAATTCACATGGCATAGATTTCTCCAATTAAAAAATATTTTTTTCACTTAGGTATTGATCGAGACAGGGTCTTACTAGGTAGTTCGGTGGCCTTGGTGTAACTAGGCAGCCCAAGCTAGCCTCCAGCTCTGGATGATCTTCCTGCCTCAGCCTCTGCAGAGCTAGGCTTGTGGGTGTATATTCCCCGCTGCCTCTGCCGAGGGTTACCCACGTCTGTGCTTTATCCTTTCATCCTGCTGAATCAGATCTGCGGTATGGATCTGCGACATTCCCAGGGACCACCGTTCAGCTAATGCACACTGTGTTTCCGGTTGTCACGACTCAAGCCACCACAGCCCCTCCTGAGGACCAGGTTTCCTTTTCTCTAGGTTTACCTCCTGCTGCCAGGTGATGGAGAGTTGGTAGCTCTGCGTGGAAAGGTGTTTTTGAGGAGCCGGTTTTGGGGCCTTTACACAGAGCTCCAGCCCCAGCCCCAGTTTCTAACCTCGGGGAGGTCCTCCAATGGGAGCTTTCTCTCCATGACCTTCAAGAGCATCACGGGGGTGGAGAGAGGCATGTGCAGGTCCTCCAGAGATGACTGAGTTTTTTTTTTTTTTAATTAATTAATTAACATTTTGGGGCCGGCGGGATGGCTCAGTGGTCTAAAGCACCTTCTTGGGAAAGCTTGGGTGGTTTCAGGGACCATGGTTCGATCCCCGGCACCACATGCTGCGCCAGCCCTGCCCTCTGGGCAGGCTGAGCCGGCCATAAAAATGAGTGAATAAACAAATAAAGGTTCTGAAATAAGAAAAAAATAAAATAAAATAATAAATAAATAAATAAATAAATAAAGCCTGAGAACTACACTTTAAAAAAAAAAAATAATAATTAACATTTTTATGATCGGCTCAGGCCGCGCAGCATGTGGTGCCAAGGATCAGGTCACAGTCTCTGCAGTTGTGGTTGCCTAAGCTTTCCTAAGCAAGCCCTTTAGACTGCTGAAGCATCTCACGGGTCCATGATTGAGTTTCTTAATGCCACCTTGTGGTTAGGAGGTGGGGCCTGTTAGAAGAGGCGTGGTCATGGGCATGGCCTGAAGGGTCCTTTCTCTTCCTGGCTCCGCCCTTCTCTCACTACTTCCTGGGTGCCCTTCTGCTGTGCAGCTGTAAGAAATGTGGACACGAGCCACAAGAACCCTCTCCTTAAATTGTTGGCATCCTGCGTTTGTCCTAGCAATAAGAAAGTGACTGAGAGAGGTGAGGTGCCCCTAAGTTGCTACATCGCCTGGAATAGGCTGGCATTTGCAATGCTCGCTTCAGCCTACCAGAATGCAGGGATAGCAAGAGTGCACCACTCAACCTGGCTTGGTTCTAAGTCCTTTGAAGATGAACCTGCTGTCATACCCGGTGTGCCTGTGCATTATACTACCATCCCCAGTGGCCGTATGCTCCTGTCCCTCTGCCAGCTGCCCTGGTGGGTGTGAGGTGACTATAACTCTGATCTACTCCTCAGTGCCTAGGGTACTGACCTCTCATGCACTTATTGGTTACTGCCTCTCGGCTGGGTGACTTCAAACCTCAGCTTCCTCCTCCATAAAATGGGTTCAATAGCAGCATGGTGAGGGTTTGGCCCCCCACCCATCAGAGAAGGTGGCCAGCACAGACCTGGCCAGGACTTTCTCCCTAGCTCCAGGGCCCTGCAAAGCTGTGGCTCAGCTAGCAGAGGGACACAGCCCTCAATGACTCTCAGATATATGCCCCATGTGACATAGGCTCAGCCCATCACTGAGCACCTGTTGAGGGCATCGTGGGTTCTTAGGAGTTCCAGGGCCTCAGCCTCATGGAAGACCTGTGACACCCGTCTGAGGTACAGATGGTCAGGGTGATTGTGTAGCGGCCACCTGAGCCAAGGGAGGTGGCAGATCACAGTCCCAGGGAGTTCGTCCCCGGAGGAACAATTGGCTTTCTATTCTGGAGCCTCAGGTCCACCTGTCTCCTCTGGGAGAGACAAGTCACATCCCCACGGATTCTTCAACTTGGGCCTGGGCCGTGCCATGGGATGTGAGACCCCAGCCCTAACAGTAGACCTTGAACTCCACAGCTGGAGTCAGAAAGAGTAAGGGCGGTGGAGGAATGCAGAGCTTCCTGGAGCCTGGCTCCTGCCTGTCTGTCACACTTGAGGGCAGGACCTTGGCCACGACAGCTACAACTGCAGCTGCACTGGTTAGCAGAGGTTTGTTGAATGATACACAATGCTGTCCCATTTTACACAGGGAACTTGAGCCTGTCCGGGACAGGCAGTCCTGGAACCAGTTCCCCGACACAGGGGAATGTTGGTGCATGCCCCCTGGCCTTGCCTTTCCCCACACCACCCACCCACCCCTCCCAGCTCGGAGGGAGACAGAGCAAGTGTAGGGTCCTGAGCTGCTGCGCCCCCAGTGGCCCCAGCCCCAGCATACTCCTGTGCCTGGTGACCTCTGGGCTTTCAGGCTGCCTTTAAGAAAGTGATTTATGGCCCTGAGAAAACAGAATCTGTGGGAGAGCAGGACATAGATTCCAGGGCAAGGAGCAGTGGCTGCCTCTCACACATACAGTGCAGCCAGGCACAGAGGTATTGGATAGTAATCCCAGGGCTCTGGGAGGCTGAGGCAGGAGGATCAAAGGAGGGGGCCCAGATGCAGCAATTTAGCAACGTAGGGAAACTGTCCCCCCAAAATGTCAAGTAGGGGCAGTAGCTCTGGATTCAAACCCTAGGATCACAAAAAAAGGAAGAAAACACCCCCCATACATTGGAACAGTTTTTAAGAGCAGGGAAGCCCAGATAAAGAAAGAAACCCAAAAAGGGTAGGTGGCAGAGATACTGCAGGAGGTCATGAAGCAGGCAACGCAATGCAAAGGCAGCCTTTGATACCGGAGAGGATACCCTGTTGCCAGGGGGCTGTAACTGTGCCTGGTGAGCCTCAGTTTCACTCTTTGCAGCGGAGGCCCACCTTAGGACCAGGAGAAGGGGCAGGAAGCCAGTGGAGCTGGTGCAGCACATGTGAGAGGGACTGCAGACAGGTAGCACTGACTCTCTGTCCCCAGAGAGTCCAGGATCGGTCACCACCTGTTTTACAGTGGGCATTTCCAGCTCAGTCAGGTGGTGCTGGGCACCTGACACTCGGGCTTGTAAGGCTCGACACACTCCACTGAAGGAGTATGCTCAGCTCATGACCCAGCCCAGGGCTGGCACGCAGGGAGGGTGTCTGCCCACACAGGAACACTGGGAGGAAAGAGCAGATGAGGAGCCAGGAGGGGCTGCACCATCAGGGCCACGTCCCGGCCCCACCTCTCCCAGGCCCTGCCTCCCACAGGAAGTCAGCGTTAAGCCCCACAAAGCGATCCCCTCCTTGGGAGATCTCCAGATCTGCTTCTTATAGCTCCCATTTAACAGATCAGGGCACTGAGGCATGCAGGTTGGGCTACCAGCCTGCCACTCCTCTGGGACCTGCCTGAGGGCCACCCCCTGGCCCTGCAGCCTCCTGGATACACCCGTGACCATTACCAGGTCAGAACAATGGAGAACATTGGGAACACAAGCCCTTCCTAGGCTTTGTCCTTGTCTGGTGTCTCTGGTGTGCCAACCTCGGGAGGTGAGCAGGGCCAGCTGTGTTGTGTGTGGGACTTCAGACCAAGTCCTTCAGGGCCTAGGGGCTCCACACGGGCCTAGCTTACAGGCCGAAGCTCTTGGAGGCACAGGCCACAGGTGACCACGGGCTGCCTCTGGTGGTCTTGCTGTGGGTCCCTTGCTGTGAACTCTGTAAATGCCTGGTAGAGTTGGGGGGAGGCATGGCCCAGCAGAGTCTGCAGCACCAGGACTCTTTCCCACCCTGTGTTGAGGACAAAGGAGTTGAGCTGACCTGAATAGTCCAGGTACAGCCTGTGTGCAGCAGGACACATAATAAGCACCCTGAGGGCCCAACCTGTGGGAGGGGCTCACCCAGCCCCAGTAACTCTGAGACAGCAGGCACCTCCTTCTCAGTGCAGGAGGAGACAGCTGGCCAGGAGGACAGGCTGCAAACCTGAGCAGCATCACCCATGGATGCTTTATCTTCCTTTCATGAGGAGGCACCGGCCTCCTGCTTGCTTAGGGGCCAGGAATAGCAGGCCTTTGTGCCGTTCTTTTAGGGGAGATGGGGCACTCGGAGGACAGCCAAGTGCTGGTGTCTTATCTTTCCTGGCACAGCCAGGCATATGAACCAGGTCCCTGCTGGCCACTAGAGTGAGGCATAATAGAGGTGGCACTGGGCTCATAGCCACCAGCACAAGCCAGGAGCCGGGAGCCAGGGGTCTCAGAGTGTCTGCTGCAGCATCCGGGGAAGGCCTGGGGCTTCCATCTCAGGTCACACCAGCAGCAGCCTTGTCAGCTCACCTCTCTAGCCCTCTGCTCCTCTGAGATGTCCCGTCTACTATGCTCTGCAGAATATCTGGGGCCCACAGGCCAGCCAGACACCTGTCCCCAGGCCGGCCGTGGACTGGCTGTGGGGCACCAGGTTGCTCCTTCCCCATGGAGGGCTGGCTTCCTCGTCCTGGGTGCAGAAGTCCAGTTCTGGTCATACTGTGGCCAACTGGTAGCTCTGTGGCTGTCCCCAGGGTGAGCTGGGAACCAGCTGTTTGTCTGGTTGTCCTGGCTCTATCAGGCTCAACATAGCGATGTCACCACCAGCAGGAATCTGAGGCCCAGAGAGTTGGTAAATGGCAGCATCTGGCGTTCACATCTTGTCCCTCAACCAGCCCAATGGGTTCCACTCGGACAATGTCCTGACCCCGGCATGCTATCCAGTAAGTGGAGCCAGAGAGGCTGGTCCTGGGGGCGTCCTGGGGACAAAGGAGGGCACCCCAGAAGGCATGGGGCACCAACCCACGCCTGCTACTCTGCCTTCGAGGGTCTGGAGCACAGCCCACACAGAGGACGAGTTGCAGCCCTGTCTGCCTCACCGCTGTGGGCGTGGGAGGAGAGGGCTGCTAGGCAAGGCCACCCTGGCCGGCCCTGCCGTGAGTCACTGCCTGGCTGGGTGCCCAGGGAGGCTGCTGGCTGGTGAGCCCCGTGGTCAGCAGCTCCTCACCACTTTGTGTCCTTGCTGGGCTTTGTTCCTTTGGGAGCCTGAGGAAGTCAGATAAGAGAACTGTGGTCAGATGGCTTTGAGTTATGTGGAGTGCTAGGACTGGCCTTAGAGAATGCTTGCTTCATTGGTCTCAGTGTTTAGTGACTAAAACCTTTGACCAGTGACTCTCCAGCTGCAGCGGGGGTTCCCCAGGGAACTTCTTCCCATGGCACCTACTAAGCCGTGTGTGGGGCGCATACCTGCTGTCTCAGCTCCCAGTGAAGCTGAGGTGGGGGTATCCCTTGAGCCCATGAGCTTGAGAGTTTGAAACTAGCCTGAGCAATGTATCCTGAACCTGTCTGAGGAAAAAGTGAGGCACAAGGGTACACACCTCTAGTCTCACCACTTTGGAAGGCTGAGGCAGAAGGATCTTGAGTTTGAGGCCTGAGTGACTTAGCAACACCCTGTCCAAAAACCCCACAAATTGTTCAGAAGGGTTGGGAATGTGGCTCAGGGTGAAGGCCCAGGTACATTCCCAATAGTGCAAAAGCAAACAACAAACACACATATGTGTGTTCTGGAGCCCCCACAACCTGTGGAGACTAGGGGCTCCAGCCAGCTTCCCTTGGCCCTGACACCTATCTTGGGCACTCTTGGGTATTCACAGTGTAGATGCCAGGAGCACGCACACATACTCACACACACAAGCTTTAAGGCTCTGAGGGCGTGGTGGCGCATGCCTGTGATTCCAGAGCTAGGGTGGCAGGAGGACTGTCACAAGTTCAAGGCCAGCCTGAACTACATGGGGAGACCCTGTGGAGAGGGGGAGACTCTTATTGGGATGGGAAAGTGTGCCAGTTAGCATTTAATAATGGAAATCAAAGTTGAGTCAGATGAGCTGCTTGTGGCAAGAGGGCAGACGGTATTCTGTGAGTCACCACCTTGGGCTTCGCAAGCCACATTTTAATAGGGCTGTGACTAGTTGGGGAAAACTTTTAATCTCCTTGTGACCCCACATCCAAATAAACCGACATTTATTTAATACTTCCAAGGCCAGGGACTTCTCTGAGTAAGAGGACAGAGCCGTTTATGGATCCTCTTCTCTCCCCAGGAGGGGAATGTGTAGGCAGCTTCTTCTCTCCAGGAACCAGGAGGAACAGCTCTGGGTTTATGGGGCCCCTGCTCCACCGCCATGCTGTGTTGGATGATGAACACTGATAGCTCCCGCACCTGGCCAAACTTCAAACTGGGGAGTGTGATGAATCTTACTTTGGCAGCACCTAGGGGCCCCTGATTGTGAGGTGTACATTGTCTTCTGGGGCATCAAGAAAGAAAAATTCTACTATTTAAATCTTGATATCAAGCTGGAACTGGTGGGTCCCACTTGTAATCCCAGCATTCAGGAGGCTGAGGCAGGAGGGTTGCCATGAGTTCAGAACTAGCCTGGGCTGCAAAGTGAGTTCCAGGCCAGCCTGAACTGCATACTGAGATCCTGTCTCAAAATAAAACAAAACTTTTGTTATCAGCCAGAGCAAAAGAGACAGGGACACAGAAGTCTCTTGCCAGAGGGGCTTTGACCCCAGGTGTGAGGCTGTCAGAGGCTATAGTGAGCTTAGGTTGAAGTTCCACACTGCAAGGCATGCTAGCGCATGCCTGTAATCTCTGCACTCTGGAGGCTGAGGCAGGGGAGTCAAGAGCTTCCACCCAGCCTTGGCTACACAGAACCTGTCTCTGGAAGAAAAAAAAAAATAGGTTGGTGGTTCATGCTTATAATCCCAGCACTCAGGAAGAGACTTTCCCCAGTCTCCCCTGAAATGTTGCCCGGGGGAACAGGGGCTCCCCACCATAGGGGCTTCATCTTTTGAGTCTTGCCACACTTGAGCAAAGGCAGGCACAGTGGAGCTTTTTCATCCAGCAAGTTTTTGAGATCAGTTGTAATTTTGAGAACTTGGGTCTGCAGGAGCTGGGTCGCACCCTTCTGTAATGATTCATTATGTGGGGATTTTTCACAGACCCAGGCCGTCTTTGGAAGGCAATGTGCTCATGAATATGCATAGTGGCTGCTCATAAATTATGCATTCCATACTAGGCCTTCTCAGAGAGGGGCTGAGGAGGCTGAGTGATTTTTAGCCTGAGGCGACAGAAGGCTGCTCACAAGGACCGCTTGTGCTACAAGAACCCCTGTCCAGTCCAGCGCTCCTGTCACAATGAGCTTGGGAGCCTCCACCCTGGCTCTGTGAAAGCCCAGCCCCTGGGTTTCCTAGGCTGTGGCTTCACTGATGTGATGTTGGTGGGTTTGGGGAGGCTCTGGGCTGGAACCAGCTGGTGCTGGATTGGGCAACGGCCTACCCTTGATTCAGGCAGGAGGCTGTTGAAAGCCTTCTGACCTCACAGGCTGTGTCATCCTTGTACTGTACACAGTCCCTGAACTGGAGTGGAAGTGGCCAGTAGCAAGGTACCAGCAGGATCTGGCAGGAAGGGGCTGGGTAGTCCCTGATGCAGGTGTCTGAGGAGCAGGGCTCCCCAGAGCCTGGCAGTGACCCCAGAGTGCCTGGCAGAGGGCGCTTCCGGTGCCTCTGAATCTTCGCTGTCCCTGCAGCCTGAGCAGATAGTCCAGGCTAGAGCCCAGAGGTGGATAACCCCTGCCTTCAGGAAGCTGAGGCAGAAGTGTCCAGAGTTCTGTGTGACCTATGCTGGACACCACAACTATGCAGGCTCAGTCACTGTCTCCAGCCCGGTCCTCAGGAGGACCCAAGAAAGCCACCTCAGAACCATGACTGACAACCCTGGAGCAAGTGCAGGGACAGGGACAGTTCTATTTGGAAAAAAACAAGCTTCCAAGAGTGTGGCAGAAACAAGACCTACAAAGAACTGGCTGAGGGTGGCTGGGGTGGGGGCAGGTGGGTGGAGCCGCTGAGGCCCTCAGTGTTGGGCTCTATGGGCCACGCGGCTTCCTCCAGGGGCCACGGTGACGGGCATCTCCTGTCTCCTTTCAACGCCCAAGCGGCAACATCATCTTCCTAAGCAGCCAGCCTGACTGCAACGAGCCAGGGCTGTCCCTCCTGTGCCTACTCCCCTGCCAGCTTCTCTCTCTACCTCCCGCTGATTTAATCTTTCTCTTAGTTATCTGTCCAGGTGTGTGTTCACGATGCTTATGGCCCGAGTGGGGTGTTGGCCTCGGACCTGCCACGGTTCTTTCCTATGCCCTCCCGCCCTTCCTGGCCTCCCACCTCCGTCACCAATCCCCTTCCCCTTGGAGAAGGATCTGGCTCCCTTCGTCCTACAATCAGCCTTCTGTTTTGTTCCTTATTTATACTTTTGATTTCTCATAAAAGACAAGCTGTGTGATATTTAAGCTTGTGTGCATGATTTATTTCATTTAGCAAAGCCATCTCAAGGGCATCCCAATGGGTGTGGTGGTACCCACTGCAACAGCAGCACTCAGGAGGCTGAGGCAGGAGGAGCGCGTGAGTTCGAGGGCAACCTGGGCTGTGTACTGAGTTCAAGGCTACCTGAACTGCATATGGAGATTTTGTCTCAGACAACAACAAAAAAGGTGCATCCGTTTCCCTACAGATGACTCGGGTCTATGCATCTTTGCCTGTGGACATCAGCATGGAGAGGCCTCAGAAAACACAGATCCACCCTCCTGTGGAATTGCTAATTGAGGGCTGTGATGGCCTCACCCCATCACGCTGCAGCCTGACAACACGCGCTTGCTCTCTCCTGGAGGCTCCCAGTGAGTCGGCCCAGCCCTAACTGGCCTAGTGAGATGCCATCTTCGTACCAGCAGATCCAGGCGCACGGCTGATTTGGGCAGGGGAATGGGCTGGCGGCCCGGGGCATGGGCATCACGGAGAGGCAGTGGCCTTTGGTTGTCGGGGACCAGGCTGGTCCATCCTGGGCGGAATGGTTTATGGAGGCCTTCGAGGAGGGTTATGGAGCTCTGAGTTTCTAGAGAGCCTGGTGCTAGCTTACATGTGTGTGTGTAAGGCCAGCAGTGGTCTGGGTCTCCTCTCGGGATGGAATGCTTGGCCTTCACACTGAGCAGCATCCCCATCCCTGTTTATGTTTTGAGACAGTCTAAGTTGCTAAATTATCCGGGCTGGGTTTGAACTTGCAATCCTCCGGCCTCAGCCTCCCAGAGCACTGAGATGACAGGCCCACCAGGTTTGCTCTTTGCTAAGGAAAAGGGGCTGTGATGCCTGGGAGGCCCCCCATCTGGAGGTTCCCGCCCCCACCCTCCCCACCCTGCATGCGGGCGAGGAGCAGGCCTCCTCCGGGCCACCCTCTGGACACACGGGTGTGGGTGCTGTGTTTACATGTGGACACAGAGAGCCTCGTGCTCCTGTGCAGTGTGGCGCACTCCCCACAGTACAGCACTGCTCACTATCGGTGACCAGAGCTGCAAGCTGGCAGCCAGCAGGAGAGGCAGGCCAGTGCCTAATGCGCCCAAGCCAGGTCCTTTCCGTGGCGATTTCACAGCAGCAGGAGCAGGCACGGGGAGCGCAGCCACCAGATCCCTGCAGTATTTTCAGGGATAACCCAAGACATGCTCATAAAGGGCTCAGATCCTGGCACCCTTCGGGTCTTAATCAGCCCCCCTACTCTCTTTTTTTTTTTTTTTTTGAGACCAGGTCTCATTACATTGTCAAGTAGCCCACTCTGGGGTGGAACTGTGATCCCTGGCTTCAGCCTCCCAGAGTAGATTCTGAACTTCACTGTGTCTATTTCTTGATCTGTGAGGGCCTCAGCCTGGGTGGGGGATGGGCTGGCTCTCAAAGCAGAAGACACAACAGGGGGACCCTGGCCATACTAGGGCCACCCCCACCTTGACCACACGGGTGAGGCTTCGAGGCCAGGCCCAGCCAGGCTCACCTGCCAACTACTGGCTGAGAGCCCTGGGGATGGACAGGAAGGAGGAGGAGGATGGGCTCTGATCCCCACCACTTCCAGCCAGGCCAGGTCTCTGGGGTGGTTTAGCTCACAGCAGTGGGATCCAGGCTGCCCGTATCCAAACCCTCGGGAAGTGTCACCCTTGGGCCAGCGGGTCCTGCCTGTACATGGGTGAGGGCTAGGGAGACCTGGGCAGACTCCTCAGAGGGGCCCCAAGAAACTGAGCACCCAGAGTACCTGGCGGAGCGTGTGTGTTTTGGGGACCCCTCTGCCTCGGCCTGTGGGTCCCAGCCTGCCCACCAGCCAGGCCTCTACTTTTCCCTGTGTGCTCGAATGCACGCCCTCCATCCCCCACAGCAAAATTTACCCTCTTAAGTCTGGTTTGTAAGAGTGTGGCTGAGGAGTATTGAGAAAATCTGCAGCTAGACACTCGGCCTCCCAGCCTGAGAGGGCAACTCTGCCCCTGTGACAGGGTCTCCTGTTGGCGTCCCTAGCCCCAGCCCTGCTTATAGCCATGCTACTTTGTGTCTCTCAAAACTTGGCTACTACTTTAGGTGTGTGGTGTAAGTGGGGCCAATTACACCCTCTGTCCTTTGGTGTTGGGCTAACTCCACTCAGCATAATGTTCTCAAGATTCATCCATGTTGTGACAGGGACCTGCCATCTTCTCCCTTTTCAAGGCTGAGTAGTATTCCATCGTAGATTTTAGGTATCTATTCCTGTGTCGGACACAAGGGCTGCTGGTACCTCCTGGCTTCTGGGACTAGTGCTTCTAGGAGCATGGGCATCAATGTCTCTGTTTAACCCTTGCTTTCGATTTCTTTGGGAATATATCTGGAAGTGGAATTGTTGAGTCATAAGGTAATTCTATTCTTAATTTCTAAGAACTCAGTTGGATTTGTTTGTCTATGTTGAGTTGGGGTTTCACTCTATAGTTCAGACTGGCTTTGAACTCGCTGTGTAGTCCAGGCTGGCCTCAAATTCAAACTCATGGCAACCCTCCTGCCTCAGCCTCCTGAGTGTTTGGATCACAGGTGTGCGCCCCAGGCCAGGCTCAGGTGGTGATTTTTTATCATGCCCGAATCAGCTAACAACTGAGAAGCACTCCCCAACAACAGGACACGCTGACCACTCCATTCCTGCATCACTTAGTGTCACGGGGAAGAGCCCCACCAGGTCCCGCTGCTTCACTTTCCAGTTCTACTGGACGACTTGAAAGGTCCACCCAAACCAGCATCAATAATTTGTTTCACTTGGCAGGGAAAAATGTTTAAAACTTAATGAAGCCAGCAGATTTCCACAACTCCGGGTTGCCGGGCAGCCTGTGCTCGCGATGGCTGTGCTGCGGGCAGGGTGGCGGGGTTCCACAGGCAGTGAGGAGAGCGCAGTGCAGCTTGCTGTGCAGCTGGCGCAGAGGAGGCCTCGTCCTCTGCTGGGAGGCCTGGCCCTCCCGGGGTCCTCGGCCTGCAGGGCTGACTCATATTCCCAGGATTCCTGCACCCATAATATTTCCCTATCTCCATGGTGACCATGGGAGAAAGCCTGGTGAGAAGCTTCAGGGGTTTACTTCTCATTTCCCAAAACCAAGATTTTGTCTGAGCCCGGATGTGGGCTCCAAGTTGGTATTTGGGAGAAGGGGCGGAGCTCTCAAACAGAGGCTGCTGCTGAAGAGCAGCCTGAGGCAGGGAGGGGCCAGGGCCTGGCCCTTTGGAAGCCTCCGCTCTGCGCCTGGCTTCTTCCTGGGGCCTCGGTTTGCCTTTCCTGAAAATGGGCTGGGAAATGGAATTAGGTTTCTCTAGAGAAAAGGTGAGACAATTGCAAGTCATAAAACCTTCAGGCAAAAGAACCTCACATCCCAAACCAAACCCTTCTTCAGATGAACACAGAGTTCCCTTGGGGCCTCTTTCCCTTCTTCAGGCACACATCCATGATCTCAGCCACAGGGGCTTTGCCTTCTACTCATGCTGAGCCTCCTCTTCCTCCAGTGTTCCTGTTGCTGCAGGGCTTTAATCCTGGCACCTGGGGAAGCTGGGGCAGGAGGATTGCCAGGAGGCCAAGGCCAGCCTGGGCTGCAGAGTGAGGCTTCATCTCAAGAAAGCCGACAGAGCTTTGGATCCAAAGCTGGAGCCAGAACCAGCTTGCAAAGTGCACGGAGCGCCAGGCTAGGGGCATGCGGACATGAGGGGCTGAGCACCAAGGTGGAAGCCCCTTTGCTTTATGATGAGATTTTGAAGGGCAGGGAGAATGACCCCCAAACTATTGGGGTACATTGAGGGTAAAAGTCACCTCAATAACCAAAACCTCAGAAGCAAAAGGGGCAGGTCTGAAGGAGATGAGGGGCTGACACGAAAATGCTTCATGCTTGAGGACATCTGCAGATGGGGTGCAGGTGCAGATGAGGCCCAGAGGAAGAACTCATTCTGCAGTGCAGTGGGGTCTCCAAGGTTTCCTACAGGTCTTCAGATCCAGCGCAGTGGCACCTCACCATGGCAGTGATGAGCGGGTGGGGTCTGTCAAGCTGTTAGAAGCATCTCTGAGGAAAGCTTGGAATATGAGGGGGCAGAGGTCAGGACCCTGGAGGGTAAAGGCCCCCAGCAGCTGTGCAGGTGTGCACACCCTCACCCGCCAGAGTTTTCTTCTTGGATTACACTGGGGCTGAAAATAAACATAAAGACCATCACTCCAAGGCCACATGTACCAGTGGCCCAGGAGTGAGGGGAGCGACAGCCCTGGCCCTCTTTCTGTGCTTTGTTCCCTTTGTCCCTAGGGCTCAGCTGGGTTGAACCTGACCTGTCACCCCCAGCCGACTTTCCCAGGGGTGCCTGAGTCTCCTCCATCCCACGATTGTCACCAGTTTCTCACACTGTTTACCTCACTGCTCAAGTCTGATGACACCTGGAGCTTGTACCCTCTTCCTCAGATTCCCCTGAGGGAAGGCATTATCCTCCCTGGTCCTATGGTTGTTCTGTAGGACTTAGAGCTAGATTTAAAACCCAGGTCTGGCATTCATTCATGTCTTCATCTGTGCAGATGCCCCAGAGGGGTGTGTAGGCTGGAGGCTAAAGTGATAGACTGCTGTCTTGCACAGCTGCATGGGTCAGTAGTCCAAATCACGGCCTGGGCAGATCCAGAAGCTGTGGGAGACTCCTGGTTGGCAGAAGGTGGCTTGCTCTATTCTTGTAGTGTGGGAGCAAGGAGAGAGAGAGTGAGAGCACAAGCGTGCTCTGTGCCTCACACCCTGGTATGAAGGCAGTGTCTTAGCTACTCTTCATCGTGGAGGCTCAATACCAAGTCAAGGAAGTAAAGGTTTACTTTGGCTCATGGCTGATAGAAGTTTCAGTCCCTAGTTGCCTGGCTCCAAGGCAGGGTGGCAGGGCAGAGGAGAAACAGTCCATGGCACGGCAGTAGGAAGCAGAGAGATCAAGGAGGGAGGAGGGGCATGGACCTTGCAGGCCACACCCAGCTGGACTTGTCCAGGCCATCTCCTCCAATCAGGTTTGACTGCCTAGTATCACACCCAGTGATAAACTCATTAATGGACTGATCAAGGCCCCATGGTACCCTGACCTCCCCACAGCCCCACCCATGAGTGCAAGAGCTTTCAGGGACATCTAGATACAAATCACAACACCTCTCAAAGTCTGCCTCACTTTGGGAGTTGGGATTTCAAGTTACAAATTTTGGGAAGATGCAGAGATTCATCCATAGCACCACCCAGTTCCTTTTGCTCCCTACGTCTCCTTTTCTCCACCTGTAAAACAGGGTATGAATGATTTATGTGTGCACTCTGCCTAGCACCAGGCTTTACACATAGTAGGAATGCAGGAAAAATGAATTTCCTTCTCTTCCTGCCATTATGCCAAATGTCATTGTTGTCAAAAGGATACCAGTCTCACCCACTAGGAGTTGAATTTTGCAGTCAGCCACCAGTGTTCTTTCTAACAGAGCGCTCTGCAAACTTTTAAAGCCACAAGCCACAGTAAGAAAAATGTAGTGCATTTTTTACACCCGTATGTGTAAATATCAGTTAGGTGAAGATACGTTGGGACCTTCTCTGTGACTACTGATTTGTTTGTTTAACTATTGCATAAATTTCTGAAAGATGCTAAGATCTAGCATGCATGTGGTGTTGTCTGTTTCTCCTTTTTAAGGCAATAAATTTTTGCTTTGTGCATTTTAGGTTATTAGACACATTTGCATTTACTGTTGTTATGTCTTCCTGATTAATTGATCCTTTTGAAGTATTTCTCTTTATTCCCAGCAGTACCCACTTCCTTGAGGTCTGTTTAATTTTAATAGATACGCTCCAACCTTCAGCATGTATTATTTCTATATTATAGCCTTTTTTGTCCATTTACTTCAGTCTGTATGTGTCTTTAAATTTAAACTGTGTTTCTTATAGACAGCACATAGTTGGTCTTGTGGTTTATCCATTCTAGGAGTTTTTGCTCTCTAATTGGGGCATTTAGCCCATTAACATTCAGTGTGCTTATCAACTTGCTTAGATATAATTCTACAATTTTCTTATTGATTTTTGTTTTCATTCTTGCTATGTTTTAGAGAAGTGTCCCCAAAGAATCATCTGTTATCAAAGACTTGGTCACTATTGGAACCTTGAAGACCAGGAGCTTACAAGAAGGAAGTTAAGTCACTGGTGGTGTAATATTGAGGGGTGTGAGGGGCTTCACCTTGCTCCCGAATCTCTTACTTCCTGTATACCACAGTGAACAGGCCTCCTCTGCTATGGTCTCCCATCATGTGCTATGTCGCCAAAGGTCCAGAGCAATAGGACTAAATAGCCATGGACTTGAACCTCCAGAACTATGAGCCAAAGGAAGCCTTTTCTCTTATTAAATTATTTATTTCTAACATGTTATTACAGTAATGAGAAACTGACAAACACAGTTCCCTTTGTTTTTAATTTCTCTATTTTCCTTTCTCACTTTTTATTATCTGGATAGTTTTACAATTCCACTCCCGTAGATCTATTGGCTTTTTAGCTATATCCTTTTGCATTGCCTTTGTTAGTGATTGCCCTGAGATTGTAACGTGTACCCTAACTTTTCCCTGTCTGTTGTTACATCCCTTCCTAGAACATGTGGGAAGTTTCCAACCATGCAGGTCTATGCATCTGTACTTCCATCAAATTAGATACTGCAGTTGCCATGGGAACAGATTCTGGGTGTGCAGCACCCTTTCTCTCAAGCCTTTAAAGATGCAGTTGTGCTCTGCACTGGCCAGGCATGCAGCTTGCACTCATAGTGATTCTTCTGTTTTCAGCCTTCCAGCCCTGGGATAACAGGCATGCACCACCATACCTGGCCTCAGTGGCCAGCTCAGCATGCCCAGGGGTGGGGCCAATGAAGGATTTAGTTCTGTCTTTGGGTTTTTGTGAGTCTATTATGTACCTAGTGCATAATTTTTCTTTATGCTTTATCTTGCTTACTTTTTTATTGCTGAGATAAAATACCTGATGCTCTACATTAAAGGAAGGAAGGTTTATTTAGCTCACTGTTTGTTGAGGTTTCAGTCCATACTCGGCTAGCTCCAAGGCTGGGTGGCACATGGCACAGGGACTTTTCAAGGCAGCAGAGACAGCAATAGGAGCAAGAACCGAAGGGGGAGCGAAGTAGGCCCAAGTGAGAAGCTGCGTGAGCTACAAGCACCAGAAGAGGCATAGGGGCAGAGCTACAAATGGCCTCAGATGCTCCAAGTGGAGCTATAGGGCCTAACGTTGGCCGTGCTGGATTGTGGACTTGTTTCGTTCTCCTTGGTAGATCCTGTCTGCTTTGGTTAGTGCCTGTGTGCTGTTGTTATTTTGGGTAGGGTTTGTGACTTGGTCCTTGCCCGGCTTCCCTTCACCCTTTGGTGAATGCCACTGATCTCTGTGCTGTTCCAGGCACTTCATATTTTGATATGCCGGCCCCACCCTAGGCTAAACTGTTTTATGGCCTGTGAGGAGGCCACAAGTGCGACCAAAGCCGCTCTCCTGAAAGATGCTGACAGGGGCCAGCGAGATGGCCCAGCAATCTAAAGCACCTGCTTAGGCAAGCTGAGGCAACTGTAGGGACTGTGGTCCAATCCCCAACACCACATTCTGTGCCAGCCCCACCCCCAGGGCAGGCTGAGCCAGCCAGAACATAAAAATAAAGAAATAAAGTTTTAGCTGGGCGTGGTGGCGCACACCTGTAATCCTAGCACTTGGGAGGCTGAGGCAGGAGGATCAATGTGAGTTCGAGACCAGCCTGGGTTACAAAAGTGAGCTCAAGGCCAGCCTGAACTACATAATGAAACCCTGTCTCAAAAAGACAAAAGTAAATAAATTTTAAAAATAAAATATAGTGGTTTTTTTTTTTTTTTTTTTAAGATACAGTCAAGTGCCTCCTTGGAGAGCTGAATGAATACAACATAAGCAAGGCTCAGCAGGTTTTGTGCACTGAACAGATGATGCAGAGTGGCCACATGCTGTCCCCACAGACAGGGGCGCAACAGGTCCCTCCTCACCGCTCCTCTGGGGCCCATGAACCAAAGCCCAAAGTCCTTCTGGGCCCGGAAGCCCAGCTCAACAGTGATTCGCAGATTTCACGCTTCCCTGGCTCCTAGAGCAGCTGCCAAGGCCACGACATCTTGTTTTGCTAGTTTTGCCCAAACCCTCCGTGGAGCTGTGTCTTCAGCCTCTGTTTCTATTTTTGAGCCAGGATCTTTCTAAGTCACAAGCTGCCCAGGTTCGGCTAGAACTTCTAATCCTCCTGGCTCAGCCTCTCAGAATACTTCAATCCAGGCCTAGGTCACCACACATGGCCAGTAAAGAAGTCTTACAATGATGACCACAGACTCGACTTCACAGAGGAAGTGATTTCCCACCCACAGTGCCAGATAAGCACTCCTAGCATAAGGTAAAGTCCTTTGATGAAAATTCCCATTTTCTGCACTGTCCCAAGGACGAGCACTTAGGAGCCTCCCATCCAGCCAGGGCCATGGGTGGGCTGCACTGGAAAGACCCTGGAGGCCTGCAGAATCCACCCTGGGTATTGCCCCGGACCATGCAGCTGAGAGAAGCAGGTTTTCAGTTTTCCCTAAGGAAATTCTTCATGATCACAGAGGCGCAGGCCTTTCTGTGCAGCCATCTCTGCTTCTGCCACTCCCTGCAGCTGCCCCCAAGGTGCTCGCTGCTCTACTTGCCATAACACACATCTGCTGGGTCTTGTAGCGGAGAGTGGAGAGCAGGCGCAGGGTCTCCCGGACCGTACCCTGCGTCCGCAGCACCCTGAATTCCTGCAAGCCCATCAGAGCCTGCGTAATGCACCAGTCTTTCTTGCTGTTTAGAAACCCCAGCCCATCTTGCTTAATGGACATGAGAAGCAAGGTGCAAGTGTGCTGCCCCTAAGGCCACCCCATCTACCTGAGGAAAACAGCTGGGTGCTGGCCCAGGCACGGGGAAGACCGGCTTGGCATCTTTCTGCTGCTTCAGGAAAGCTGGTGAGCACCTTTCCCCACTGCTGCTTTCATGTGGCCCACTGCGGGCTGGAGACCAGGCCTCAGGAACCTCAGAACAGTGTTTGGGGTGGACGGGGAGGGTGAGGCCCCAGCCAAGCCCAGGGGTTCAGAGTACAAGGGGGACTTGGGGTCTTGCATAGGGCTTTCTGAGCTCCTGGAATGACTGGTGGCATCCTGGCTTGGCAAGCTCATGGGCTTCTTTGGCCCTGCTGGGCCTGGTAGGGCCAGGTTCTAGGAAGGCCAGGACTAGGAAGCTCCGATCAGCCACTGGGTGCGGTGCTGTTCTGTACTTCTGGAACCCCTCCCGGCTGCTCGAGTGTACCTGTGGTACCCACCTCAGGTTTCTTGTGTGTAGCTGCTAGCTGTGCGTTCCTAGCACCCCAAGGACCTGCGCTTAGCCCTCTTATTCTTTTTTATAATTCTCATAATTTTTCTTATTCCTCGGGGCTGGGTGCAGGGAAGCCTACATGATTGCTGGGTGGCATGCAGCCCTGGCCCTGCCCGCTGGTCCAGGCACCCATGGTGCCCCTCCTCCCGGGAAGTGGCAGGCTTCCTGCGTCCAGGAAGACCCAGGTAGGGCCAAGGCTGAAGGAGGCGGAGCAGCCAGAGTGGGGGTGGAGTTTGGCCTTCCCCCAAATGAGAAATAAAGTTAAGATTTTAATTGCAAATCTTGTGAAACCCATGACAGCTTGACTTTAAGGGAAAAGATGAGCTAAATTTAACCCAGTCAGTTAAAGAGCCAAAAATGCAGTTTACTAATTAGCTTAAAATGGAAACTAGTCCAGTTACTGGGAAGAGCTTTTCTGCTCTCAAAAAATACCGAAAAGAAAGAAAAGAACCCCACGTTTCTCCACCCCATCATGCATTTGAGCATTGCTATGTAGCTGGGCCACAGCTTGGACACAGGGGGAATGTCACTGCCTTGGGACCTGTGTGCTGCATCTGAGCTGGGGTACCTGGAGGGTTCAATTATTTTTTTCTGCGAATTTTTACTTTCATTAGAACATATTTACATGGGACCTGGCAGGATGGCTCAGTGGTCTAAAGCGCCTGCTTAGAAACCTTGGATGGCTGCAGGGGCCACAGTTTGATTGATCCCAGCTCTGCGCCAGCCCTGCCCTCAGGGCAGGCTGAGCCAGCTATAAAAATAAACAAAAGTTCTGAAACAATTAAAAAAAAAAAAAAAAAAAGAACATATTTACAGCACTTAATGTCCCTGTTCGTTGGGGGCACAGGCACATGGGCACAGCACATCCTAGCTCCTCTTTATCCTCCTTCTCTCCACTCCATTTTCCTACAAATGACCCAGGTTACCCTTCTTTATGGATGAGTAGTACTCCATCATGTGTAAACACAAATCTCTGTGCTTAGAGATGCTGTGGCCAACAGGTGAACCAGGTGAGGTCATGAGGACCATCATATGCCAGGACAAGTGCTAGGGCCGAGGAATTCAGGGACAGCAGAGGGGAGGGGGCTTCCAGTCAGGTGACATTCGGGAGGAGCCCTGAGACGCTGAGGCCAGGAAAGCTGGGTGCAGCTATAGGACAGCACAAGTCCAGGCTTGAAATAGAAGGAGCCAGGCGGGTCATGAGAACAGCAAGGGTCCGCTTGCTGGGTGAGCAGGCTGCACCCTGGAGAGGTGACAGCTCCTGAGGTCCCCATGGCCCCCACGCCAGTGAGTGTGGCCAGGGCCTGTGGTGCAAAGCGCAGGTCTGGCTACCTCTTTCCTGCGTCAGCTGGGAGCTGCTGAGGACGCACTGCTCGCTGGGGCTAGGGGGATACCCCACCAGGGCTGCGCATCAGCACGTGGCCACAGTGGGGGCAGGGCATGCTCTCCTTCCTGATGCGTGGTTTATCAAGGTGACCGCAGCCCAGTATTGCGAAAGGCACGCGACTGGCACATGGAGCTTCTTAGCCTCTTCCATTCTCTAAGGGGCAGAATGAGGAGAGCAACAAAGAACTATGAATAAAACATTTCTGAGATCCATCCAGAACGCCGCAAGAGTGCTAATAGTTATGGCTCAAAGAGGAACATTTGGGAGAAAGAGCATTTTCACAGTACATTTTTGAGATACCGCTTTTGTTTATATGCTTCCAACTGAAACAGATGGTTTTTAGAAACTATGGCTGTCTTTTGAGACTATTTTCCTGCGCTCTAAAATGATCCAATAACATGTCCCACAAGCAGAAATAAAATCCTAGCAGGTAGCACAGCTATTTATATCTTAGTTGGACCTCTGTGCTGGCAAGGTCTGTACCCATAGATCCAACCAAACGCAGATCACAAATGTTTGAAAGAAACTGCATCCACGCTGAACATGCACGGACTTATTTCTGGTCCTAATTCCCTCAGTAATGCGCAGCAGCATCGATCTACACCATGTTTGTTCTTACCTACAGATATTATCGGAAGAAATTATCTCAAGGTAAATTAAAGTGTAAAGTTTAAACTGGGTATGGGGGCTCACGCCTGTAATCTCAGCACTTGGGAGGCTGAGGCAGGAGGATTGATGCAAATTCGAGACCAGCCTGGGCTACAAAAGTGAGCTCAAGGCCAGCCTGAACTGCATAGTGAGACTCTGTCGCAAAAAGAGAAAGAAAGAAAGAAAGAAAGAAAGAGAGAGAGAGAGAGAGAGAGAGAGAGAGAGAAGGAAGGAAGGAAGGAAGGAAGGAAGGAAGGAAGGAAGGAAGGAAGGAAGGAAGCGAAAGTGTTGAGCTGGTGCAAGCTTACTTCCTGCATGGTTTCTCTCAGACAAGAAACACCAAGTATGAAGAAAGAGCAAGAGAAAGGGTAGACAGCAGGAACAGGGAGATGGAAAGGGACACACGGGAGAGGGAGAACGAGGGGAGAGCGAAGGGAAAGAGAGGAGGCGCCAAGCACGCACAGCAGCTCCTGAGGTAAATGCAGTCATTCCGCACTGCACAGCCTCACACATGTGAGGCCTTTGGATGTAGCTCCCAGCCCTCCCCACCAGGTACACAGGAGGGTGCACTCAGATTTCATGCAAGTACCACACCCTTCAAGGTGAGCTTTGTCATAGGGAGGGAGTCCTGGAACTGCCCCCCACCCCAGGGATAAGCAAGGGCTGGCTGGCTCTATACTTCCCATCTGTGCCCTGACAGAGAAAACAGAAAGTAAGCGTTTCTCTTGCGGATGGAGGAAATTTTTTTTTAAAAAATCTGTGAAATTAGTTAGTACAGAATTCCTAAGATGCATAGCTGAACATGTTGCTATCATGTTTATGGCAATGTAATCTTCATATACGGTACATATTTGCAATATGATTATGTTCACTGTGTGGAGTGCTTACATGCTTACATGCATGAACTGCCATTAGTCTTTAATCACAAAATGATGTCACCAAGAGGACACAAGGTAATGTGACGGTTCACGAGTGGGTTCTAACTTCTTGCTGCAGTGGGAGGCTCTGCTCACCCAGCAACCCATCACCCAGGGGCCTGTTCTCAGGCTGCCTTTCCTGCTTCACATCTACCTCTCATCAGAATGGTCAGTAGATAAAGTTGGGAGTTTACCATGGAACCACTGGCAGGAATCTTTTTCTTTTCCTCCTGAACATGAGTCTCAGGAACACGTTACACATGAGCTTTAGCTATACATAGTCCCAAGACCTCAGCTGGTCTATAAACAAAAATTTAGAGCTCTTTGGAAACCCTGATCCTGCACAAAAGACAGATTTTTAAATTATTATTATCATTATTATTATTATTATTATTATTATTATTATTATTATTATTAACCTCTAAAGCCTTTCTTTTTCAAACCAAAGGTCCTTTGGGGCAGGAGTGGGGATTTCATCTTAACCTGGCACAGTAGCCAAACTCAGAAGACAGCACTGTAAATGCCCTCAGGCTGAATGAATGAGTAATCAGACAGATTTGGTTGAGACATGCAGATCAGGGTGGGTGTGGTACTTCATGCCTATAATCCCAGAAGCTCAAGAGGCTGAGGCAGGAGTCTCACAGGCTCAAGGCTAGCATGGGCAACTTAGTAAGATCTTGTTTCCAAATAAAATAAAAAATAAAAAAGGTTGGGCTGTAGCTCAGTCTCAGAGCACTTCTTTAGCAGTGGGGAGGCCTTGAGTTCAATGTCCTGTCATACACGCACACACACACACACACACACACACACACACAATTTTAAAATTTGAATCCTGCCAAGTCACATACTGCGCTCCCTTCCCTCGTCTCCTGTGCAGCCTGCACAGCCCAGCCCTCCCTGCTGCAGGCAGCCACACGGCTTCCAACCTGGTGTGCATTTACCTTTCTGGGGATGACTCATGCCTCCCCCTGCCTTCCAGTCCTCCTACAGTCTTCTGGCTGCCTGTGACATCTCATCTATGTTCCCAGTGTTCTTCCCACCTCTGCCCTGTGCTGGATTCCTTGTATCTGGGTCCCTGGGTCTCCTTCTGCCTCAGCAGTCCTGTTTTGGCTGACTGTGGATGGTGGGATAACTTCAGATGTGGGTGCTTCTTGACTGTTCTGATAAAAAAAAAAAAAAATTCAGAGGTCTAGCAACTTTTCATCAATTCTTGCAATGCTGATGCTCTCAGGCAGCTAATGAAGGCTTTAAAAAATATTGCATGCGTCCAGGACACAGCATGGGGCACAATGTGGGTGGGTGCGGGACTCTCTATGTGAGCTCAGATGCCCCTTGTCTCCACACAGCCCCTGCCGGGCAAAGGCAGCCTATTGGCAATCAGCCAGGCCTTGTACAGGGCCTGGCCACCTCAGGCACACAACCCGTGCACCTCAAGTTTCTCCAATGCAGACATTTTTCAAAACACAAAACCAACTGGGTATTGTTTTTAATTCTCTACTTCCCTTCAGATACCTCAAGGCACAGAAAGTCTTTTGATTGGTGCAAGCCATTAAGATCACTTTTGAGGGAAATGCTTAGCATAGGTAAAAGTCATAGGTTTCTGACATACTCAGTAGATGTCATGGCTATTTGGAGAATGAGTGAAAGGGATAAGAATGTTCATGATTCTGTAGTATGGAGAGTGAGCAGGTGTGGTTCTTAGCAAGACAGTCTTGGCACATTGTGGTGTTCCTTGGACACAGGGGTGTCAAGGAGCTGGGTACTCTGAGTAAAGTGTTTTCTACCTTTATGCAATGAGCAGGAGCTCTCCAGCCACCCTGGGGCTCCTGGCCAGGGCCAAGGCCAGGGAGCCTGTGTGTCAGGTGGAAGGATACTTAGCAGGAAGACCTTTCTAGCAGCAGAGTCCCCTGCCCAGTGGCAGACAGTTGTAAGGTGCTTGAGAAATGAAAAGCAGCATGAGTTGGTGAGGTCAAAGCTCACACGAGCTAGAAGGGCTTTGAGCTGGAGCCAGGAAGGACCCTGAAGACATCACACATTTGGGACTTGGCTCACTGGGTTTCCTATCCTCCAGTGCAGACACTGCTTTTAAAAGTGGAAGAGACAGAAGAAGCCACCCTCAGGAGGGACTGTCAAGAGCCTGAGAAAGGTGAAAGATGGTGAGAGACTATTTGCTTGCTGTGAAGACACTTTCTAGGCCTCAACAAATTTTGCCAGATGGGGGGTCTTAGAAAACTGGGAAGGGAAAAAAGGTCAGCATTTCCCAAACAGCAGAAAACACTGGATTCTGGTAGAGATAGAGGATATATAAGTCTGATATTGAGAGTGGTTCTGAGCAAAAATTGTAACAGATCTTTGAAGAGCTAGGCTGTAAACACTTGGCAGAAAAGATGGTTCCTAAAAGCCAAACCAACCTCGTTCTCTCTTTGCACGGTGTAACCAGCTTGGGTTTACAAAGCAGCAATGAAGATGGGTCTCTAAGTCCTGTGGGTCCTACAGAGGAAAATAGTCTGGTGATCCCACATTTGGGGGGCTTGTGGTTTTAGTTGGACAAATGTATCCAGAGTATTGATAAACAGAAGTACTGATGTGAGTCTAGGGAGGCCTCCCCAGGGCTGTCGGACAGGCTCCGCCTACTGCCACCACCTTTGTCAACTACCAGGATGAGGGTAGAGGGGGCATGGAGGAAGGTGGAGGGGCATGGAAGGGTTCACTATGGCACAGCCACCTCTTACAAAGCTGACATGGTAGATGCTAGATTTAAGAACTTAAGAGATTTTGGTTGGCTAATGTAGTGGATGGAAGCCAACCAAATGGCATTTAATAGTAATAAAGACAAGCCATGCCTTTCAAAGAGAACATCAGTAAGCTCCAGTATAGGATGGAGAAGAGCCAACAGCAGCTCATGTGAAGAAGAAAGATAGGGTCATACCTGATCGGAAGCTCGGCACCTGCCAAGAGTCCATGTCCTGGATGCTCAACAAAAACCAGTGCAAACCAGCTGTACCAACAGAATCACAATATCCAGAGCAGTTAGGTTACTATGCGTGAATTCGGATACCAGGATGCAAGAGAAAACACCTGGTGGGGTGGAGAAGGGCATCTATGCAGACAAGGGCTCTGGAAACCAGTATGTGGTAGATAGTGAGGAGTAAGGAACATTGCCTTGGGAGGATGGGAGAAAGTCCTTCATGTATAACTTTCATCCTGAGGGTTCGTTCATTCATTCATTCATTCATTCATCGGCAGTTACTCACTGCCCATTCCATTCATGCCATGTCATGGATCTGATGAGCATTTCAGACGTGCATTCTCCCAAAGAGGTGGCCAAGGTTTGTCACCAGGCCAGCCAGTGGACAACACAAAGGAAGAGCAGGGGCCATCAAGGCCTTGCTGACCTGGCAGCCTCAGTGCTGGTGGGCAAGGAAGGTCTACACACAGGACTGCGACATGGCCCTGGCCAAAGTCCAAAGTGCTCAAAGTGTGTGGCACATCTGAAAACTATAGGCAGGACTTGGCAGATAGTGTGGTGTGACAGAAGTGTGTTGATCTGAAGATGACGTTTGTATCAGGAACACACAAAATTCTAGGCCAAGATATCTACACTTATCCCTATTTAGGGAAATTAACCCTGGAATAACAAAGGCAGTGAGAGAGACTGGGACACAAAGCACTGTTGAAGTCTTCCCGTGTAGAGAGAAGCCTGAGCAAAGGACAGAGGGAGAGCAAATGGATCTGGCAGAAGCAAGGCGAAAAAAGGGTGCCACTGAGAGGAAGGTAAATAGCAGTCTATTTAATTATGGGAGGTCTCGGTCCTTGAGAGAAGCTGAGTGACCATTTGTCTGGAGTCCTGAGGAAATGCCAGTGGTGTTGGCAGGCAGGCAGCAGGTAGTTAGTGCTTCTCACAGATGTTAAGAATCTGTGATGACCTCTCATTTTATAGTGATGATTTTATGATGAGCAGCGCAGCCAGTTTTTGACTCAGAAGCACTATGCTAACTTTCTAGCTGGCCTGGGTTCCCATAAAAGACTCACATACACCAAGAGGCTTCCCTGAACATTTATTGTCTCCCGTTCCAGAGGCTGGAAGTCTGCAGCAAGGTGTCTGCGGGGCTGGTTCCTCAGAGTGCCAAGGGGAGGCTCAGTGATAGGGCTCTAGAGCCCTTGGCTTGGGGACCTGTCTCTTTCCTGTGTTGCCTTCATCTTCCCTATATGTCATCTGCCTAGATTTTCTCTTCTTGAATGGACATGCACACCAGATTCAACAGGCGATGCCTGGAGACCTCATTTGCATCCGATATCCTCTCAGAAGGCCCAGTCTCCAAATGAAGTGGTATCCTGAGTCCCCAGGGGTTAGGACTTTAACACCAGAATAATTGCTAACTAAAGGCCAAGGCCTCTGTGCTTTCACAATTAATTCAGACCCCCTAGCAAGATCTCTGAGGTCACCTGTGAACAGGCCACGGAAATGACCATTGGTCCTCACAGAACTTGCTCCAGTGACCTCCTCCTACTCATGGCTGCCACTGCTCCTGCCCTCTGTTTTTCTCAAGTTCATTCCAGCTTTTGAGCTGTGATAGCATGGGGTGAAGATACAACTTATCATCTTACCCATTCTTAGGGACACGATTGTGAGGCATTTGTACCTTTTCATGCTTGTGTGGCCACCACCAAGTTTCCTTCTCCAGAATTTTCTCATCACTCCAAATTGAAGCTCTGTGCCTGTCCTCAGAAGCATCCTACACCCACCCTCCAGCAACCACCACTCCGCATTGGTTCTCTGTGACCTGGTCTCCATGCAAGTGCAACCCTAAAGTATCTGTCTCTGGGGTCTAACCACCTGGGGTCAGCCGCATGGCCATACATCAGGGTCACCTATGCAGCACCATGTACCAGGATTCATTTTTTTTTGAAGATGGAATGATAGTCTCAAGTGTGGATGGTCCATGTTTTGTTCATCTAGTGACCTGTCAATACCTTCTTGGGTGGCTGGCACCTTTGGGGGCTGTGAGTAGGCTGCGATGAACACGGGGGAATAAACATCTGTTCAAGTCCCTATTTCAATTCTTTTAAGTACACACCCAAAGTAGATTTTCTTTTAAAATCTTCTTTTCACCATGCTAACTATGATCCTGGAACTTGCCTTTGTGGCTACATGCAGTAAGGACAGCCTCGTGGTCTCAAGTGCATGCCCAAGTGCAGTGCCCTGGGGTCATTTTGGGAGAAATGTAGAATTAAACAATAGATGTGCAGGGGCCAGTGAGATGGCTCAGCAGTCTACTGTGTCTGCTTAGGCAACTGCACGGACCGAGGTTTGATTCCTGGCACCACATGCTGCACTCAGCCCCACCGCCAGGGCAGGCTGAGCCGGTCGTTATATATATATATATATATATATATATATATATATATATATATAGATATAGATATAGATATAGATATAGATATAGATATAGATATAGATATAGATATATAGATAGATGCGCAAAGCTTCATATTTCTGGGTGACTTTTTAAATTTGCTTCCCTATGAGTAAAGGCAACAGGGCTCCCATTTTCCTTTCTTTCACATGTGTCATACAAATGCTATCATTAATTCCACTGAACACTATGCTAGCATTGTCCTGGGGAAAGTACATCATTTGCTATGATGACAACATTTTCTGGGGTTGGGCCACAAATTACCTCAAAATGATGTGCAATGTTTGGATGTAAAAATCACACATTATTAATTAAGTCTTCAGAGATTTTTCTTGAGCTTTTGCCATAGAATTTTTTTAATGCTTAGTAGATTATGCCTAATTGACTTAACATGCATATCCTTGTAATTATTCTAAATTTTGCTTTTTTTAGACTAACATTTTACCATTGTGGGAAAAACATGGCTGTTTAATACCCTAGGTTAAAAGTATAATAATGATCTTTATCACTTCAAAAGCCAGGATACTGAGTTCTCAATTGTCTTACTTGTAATTTCACTCAAGTGGAAATAATGTCTTTTAATAAAATCTCCAACTCACTTCTACAGCTGAACTTTTAAACATAGTTCTCTGTTCCAACTTTAGAATTTTCTTTATTCTTAAATCTGAGCTGTGGCTACCCAACAGTATTATCTTCTCAACATGAAAAATCAGGAATATAAACATCTATGAAGAAATTCAGCTTTTAACCATTAATTCATGAATATCATTTCCTTTCTGCATTCAAACACAACATTCCTCCACTTTTCATGCCATCAAAGCAAATTGGATTCGTATAAAGACTGAACTGCAAGAAAAACCGGGAACCAGGAAAGGGGAGTGGGTAAAGATCAAATGCGCATCTGTGAAATCTCAGTGCTCAGAAGCTCCTCCCCACACCCACCTCCAGAAATGCAGAGGGCCCACCTGCACTGGGCAGTGTGCCCTGGGGACCTTTCGGTCCTCTTCTGCCACCACTCTTGGGCCTGAGCCTGGTATGCCTGCAGAAGCTCTCCAATGTGCATGTTTCCTACCCCACCGCTTCTCTAAGATGCTGCCGGATCCCGAGCCCTCAGCCACTAGACAGAAGGTCCTTCCCTGACTTGGCCTGCTGCATAGCCCGCCCCGTGGCCTTCTGTGCTCAGCTTCCTGAGAGCAACCACATCTTCGGAGCAGCTTCCAGTTTCTCCACAGCTCCTGTGGTATTTCCTTCTTGCCCCTCCAACTTTCCACTCTCTTGTTCAGAGTTCAGTTACAAACTTTGGCTGGCAACCCTTAAATCTTTTTTCTCTCTGTCTTACTTGCGTTTTTAATAATGAGCAGCTCTCCTCTTCGCAAAAGAATGAGATAATGAGATAACGCTAAAACTGCAAAAGCAAACAGAGGGGGAAAGACCACAAAACTCCAAAACTTCTTTCAGGGTACAAGGTTCATGTCTTTACACCCACTAACCACTTCCTCCTCAGGAGAGGAGAGAGCGCAGTTCAGCCTTTGCTACAAAGATTCTGAAACCTGGAATAGTGGAAAGCACAATGCTATGAGCTCCTTTTCCTTCCCTTTCTTCATATATACTCCTATGATTTATCCAAAACAACACCCCTGAAAGGGCAAGCAGGGAGCGGAAATGATGTCATCCAAGGAGTCACCTAGGGGGTCACAGCCAAGGCACTGGAGGAACAGATTTTAGTTTATTTCACAGAACAAAGATTATTACCTCCTTTCCTTCAGTTTCTTCCTCTGCTTTAAACCCCAGCCTCTTCACTCCAGGCCACAGGGCGTGTCCAGGACCAGGCTCCAGTCTCTCCCTCTGCAGCCTTTCTGTTTCCTTCGCTCTGTCTGGGCCTCACAGCCTCCCTTCTAGAATATTAAAGACACCCCAGCTGCTCCAGCCACAGGCCCTTGCGTCCACTCCACATACACACTGAGCTAGCTCCCCATATCCGAGGAAAGGCTGCTGGATTCCTCCCCTATGACTCTCGGGCCTCTGCCAGGCCCCCTTACTTCTGTCCAGGCTCATTGCCCAGGTGTCAGGAGCTATCCATTTGCGTGAAGAGCCCTCTCTCTCTCTCTCTCTCTCTCTCTCACACACACACACACACACAGACACAGACACACACACACACACATACCTGTCCACTCTCTGTCTAGGGCCATTTATCTTCCAGCATTTCTCACTTTTCCCCTTAAGGGTCCCTCTTGTGTCCTGGGCTTGGGCTCCCTAACTAGGACTAGGATCAGATCTTTCTGCCTGTCTGACCCCAGCCCAACAGCCTGTCCAGGACAACTACTCGTCTGTGCTGGGATTTTAGAAACACTGGCCGGCAGTGCAGGCAGGCCCAGAAGGTTCCCTGATCACTTTTTCTTTCCTTCTGATCTGTGTCACCCCTGTCTCAAACCTGCACCAGATAATACGGAAAACTTTGGACTTGAGCTGTAGCCGTGGAATGACTTCGTGCAAACCGAGGGTGGGAAGATTCAACTCTGGCCGCTGGGCCACCCCAGCGCGGTGTAGACCTTTGCTTCTGTCCTGGCTTCCCTTTCTCATTCTCCAGAGCCAGCGTCTTTACCTCTGGCCCTGAGTGTCACTGGACCTCAGGAGGTGGGACAGTGAAGCTGCAAACTTTGTGTCTCTCACTATGTGTCCCACATGTGTTACGGGGCCGCTGCACTCTCTCCTAGCGGAGTTCCTTGCTCCCCTGATTCCCAGGTGGGTCTGGGCGGGCGATGGACCTGGTCAGCTCCCAGCGCCCCTCAGCGCGCAGATGCCAGTCCAGCTCGGCGGGGGCTCACGGGGCACTAGGGTGCAGGGGTGTCCACCACCCCCTCCAGGGAAAGCGGGTGGAGACCGTTGGGGGGCGCCCCCTCGGACGTAGCCAAAAGGGGAGGTGCCGCGCAGAGACGCTGGCACGCGGTCCTTGTTTGGTGCGGGCGCGGGGACTGCGCGCCAGGGCGGCCGCAGGAGGGGGCCCGGCCGCGCCCTTTGTCCCTGCGCCCGCCGCTCGCGCGCTGCAGGCCGCCCCCTCGCGGGCAGCGCGGGCGCCGGGCTGTGGCGGCGGCAGCGGTGGCGGCGGCGGGCCCGGGTTGCCATGGTGACCGGCGCGGCGCCGCCACCGAGGCCCGGCCCAGCGCGGCGGCGGCTCGCGCGCTTCAGTGCGTGGGGGACGGCGGTGGGGCCGGAGCGGGCGCGGCCCGCGGCGCAGCATGGAGGACGGCTTCTCGAGCTACAGCAGCCTGTACGACACGTCCTCGCTGCTCCAGTTCTGCAACGGTGAGCGCGGGGCGGCGGCGGGGGCCCGGCGGGGCGGGCAGGGCCGAGGCGGCGAGGCCGCGCCAGCTGCCCGCTTCCCGCCGCCCGGTGGCCGCCGCGGGCGCATTGTGCCGGGCCGCGCCTCGCCGGGCCCGCTATTCCGCCGCCAGGGAGCCGGGACGCACAGGTCCGCGTTGCTGTCGGGTCCGGGCTCGTGTCTGCCGCCAGGACGGCGCTGGGCGCAGACGGCGCCCAGATCGAGGGTAACAAAACCTGGAGAGGAGGATGTGCGCAGGGCGTGCACCACAGGCAACCCGGAGTCCTGGGGTCCCGCCGTAAAACCCTGGTCGTGGGCATTTACAATGCAATGCGGAGTGGCCCTGGCTCATAAGTGCTGGGTCCTTATTTTGTGGACGGGGCAATGGATTTTTTTTTTTTGGGGGGGGGGTGATTTTTATAAGGAAGGAAGCATGAATAGCTACCAATATGGCATCTTTCAAAAATATCAAATTCTATAGGCTTCTAAGATATTTTAGTTTGCTATCAGGTTTCGAAAAGATTTTCACAGCACACTGCATATTTTATCAGAGCATGATGTGATAATTCATGCACAAAAGTTTACCACATTTTTTGGTATATGTTGGATGTATTGTTTTATCAGAGGGCCCCCAAAAGTTTCTTAAAGAAAAAAAAAAAATGTGTGTTTTATAGAATTTCCTGCAGTGCAGTCGGGATAATTTTGAATTGCAGACGCTCGGAAGACTGAAGAAATGTGTCTGGTGGTGTGGCTATGCTTGTTGTTCTAACACCTGTTTGCAAACAGTAGGTGTTACAGTGGCAGGAGCAGCGAGGGCTCTGATTGGTTCTGTATACTGGCTTTTTTTCTGTCTAGTGAAATTTACCTCTTGCGTGACAGTGTTTACTCTGACAATTTCCGAAGCTTACAATTTTATATGAGGCAGGAAGAATTTATTTGGTATTCCTCTGGCCACCAGACTATTTCATAGTATAGGGCTAGGGAGAAGTTCCATGGCACAAGTGCCTGCCTGGCAAGTGCAAGGTCGTGAGTTTGAACCCTGGTCCTGCAAAAAAAATAAATTAAATAAATAAATAAATAAGATGAGGACTCTGATTAGTAATTAAAAAAAAAAAAAAGAATTATTTCATAGTGTAGAGCTGTGGGAGCAGTTTTTCTTCCCATTAGGTTAATTCTTCCAGTATTGGGGATTGAACTCAGGACCTTGTGCTTGCCAGGCAGGTACTTATGCCACTGAGCTATATCCCCAGCCCTCTATTAGGTTAATTCTTGAGTTAGTATTTTGAATGTGGCACTTTCACTAATCAATTTATAATCAATTTTATATGAATTACTACTTTTAATCTCTCCAAAGTAGGTACAGCCTTCTTCGTGTTTATGGTAGAATTCTTTCACCACCTTAGTTGTAAAAGGCATTTGGCCAAAAATTATATGACAGCCACCTAAAAAATTAATATCGGGACAGATCATTGGCACTGTCCTCAAGATATGAAAGTTAGGGCAGATTTTTTCCCGAGTATAGGTATTATGGATAGTTTTATTTGAGCAGCTGCTTGAGCACCTGGTCATTTCTTCCTGAGCAGCAGTTCCATCTTGAAGTCGGCTTGCACATTTATTCTTCCTGTTAATTTTCAGGAGAGAGATACTAGTAGGATATTTTGTTGGTCATAATATCTGGAAGAAAGTAACATCTGGCTCTTAAATCTTGTAGAGTTAACGATTTAAAGAAAATCACTTTACGATCAAATAATAAGATCATTATAAAACATAGTCGACTTGTACCTTGAATTTTATCAAAGAGATCTCAGCCTTGTACTGATTATTTTTGGGCTACCTCGTGTATAACACTGAAAGCTAGAGTAGGCTTTGTGGGCAGAAATGAATGTTAGCTGGTGATACTTCTGGCAACAGATGTTTTGATGTGAAATTATTCATTTTGAGAGGCTTCCATTAAGTGAAAATATAAATGAGTGTGATTCAGTTAATTACTATGATGATTCAATTAGAGCAGCGGATCACAGACATCCCATTTCACAAGAGCTGAATTCAACATTTGGATATTTCATTAGTTACACAGGGAAAAAAAAAATCTTTTTAAAAAACAGATTAGCATTACAATGGCTGGACCACGAAGGGCTAATACCAGGATACACTCATATGTTGAGGGGGCTAGTGCTTTTCATAGTGATCAGAATTCAGAGGTTACCATTAGACTACATTAGCTCCCAAAATACATTCAAAGACTGTGTTATCTCAAAGACTGTCATAGTGAGATAAAATAGGAGTTGTTGCCTGAGGGCTGAGGAGAAAGGAGAAAGCATCGTGTGGCAAATAGAAGTCTGTGCTCCTGCTCCCGTGTACTTTTTTCTTGTTATCTCTCATACTTCATTTCTTGTCTTTCTTTCTTTCTTTCTTTCTTTCTTTCTTTCTTTC